>CAEFZY010001463.1:0-60439 GCA_903066815.1 Brachyrhaphis roseni
ACAATTCAGACTTTTTTTGAGAGAGACATTTAAACAGCATTTCAACAGCATTTAGCTGTTGCAAATCTGCAACATCTGCCTGGAGAGGGTTAATTTGTTGTTTACATTACACTGTCAACGTTGGTATAATTGACAGTAAATATTCACTATGTTGTAATATGTCAGACAAATCCTCAGGCTGTGTATGGAGGTCCTGATTTTCTCATTAAATGGTTTTATATTGCTGGGAACTTGCAAGGTCACATGTTTCATGCTAACACTACTTTTAATCTTTTACATCTCTGACAGAAACCAGTAATTTCAGACTCTAACTTTGTCTGGAAAAAAAAAAAAAACTTCTAGCACATGCATAATGTGTGTGTTATCAAATGCTGCCCAAAAAGGTCAGGATTAATCAGACTGTAGGCACATTCTGAAACATGTAAATGATTAAAATTCAGTAATCTAACACATAAAAAGGGTAATCTACAATATTTAACAGTTCAAATTATGTTTCAGTTTTTGACTTTTGTAAGGTTTTCATTAACACTTGGACATTATATTTTTGTTAGATAACTCTCCTGTATAAAAACAATAAACTTCTGAAACAGAAACCAAGGGGTAAAAAAACACTAAAGTAAAGACAAACTCTCCAGCATCTGTTCTTGTCATTTGTTTTTTTTCACATCCAATCAGTGTTCTATGGAAATACTGACTTGCATAATAGCTCAAAGAAAAATGTGTCCCTGTGTTTCATCGGAGCAGAGAGGACCCTTGCTGTGCCAGATTCTCATCCGCCAGAAGTCTTCCATCTCCATTCTCTCTCTAATTACAGCTCAAATGTAAACCTATTATCCCTGACTGCATTATGAGCTACCGCTTGCGGTCCTGAAACTCAAAGAAATGAGGACTTTTTTTGGTTTTGATAGAAATCGAAGGCGAGCCTGCTGATAATGATTTCAGCTGATGAATGCAATTAGTGAAGAAGTGCTAACAGCATGGCAGTAATTGGGTTTTACAAAGTAAAAGCCTGCTCTTACCCAGCAGTTAAAGCAACCTCCTTTAAATTTACTCAATTGTATTGCTGTTAATGGTTCATGCTTGGCTGAAGCTTAGTGCACAGAAGAGGTACATTCCCTTTGAAATTGGCCACAGCTCTTAGTTTTTCAAGGGTTTGGTGTGTCATGTTGAAATTCTAATGTGATGAAAGATTTTTGATGTGATTAAGTTGGTTCAGTGGTGATTTGCTGCTACACAGAGTGTATTATATGGGTGGCTGTTGGCTGCATAATAATGCAACATTACATTAACTTTGCAATTACTCTAACAAGCATAACAAGTTATGCTTGTTATGAATATTGCTATTTTCATCTTTCTAACATATTGTTTTTCACATGCTGGAGGAGTTGTTTTTAAATGAGGGTGCAAGACTTTTATGACTCGATGCGAAAATTTGTTGATATATTTCAGAAACAGGACCTGTTGGGTCCCATCCATTTTCTTACACCCTTGTCCCTAGTGGGTTGGGGAGGAGTCCTGGTGCCTATCTCCAGTGAACTTTTTGGGCGAGAGCCAGGATACACCCTGGACCGGTCATCAGTCTGTCACAGGGCAACCCAGAGACAACCATGCACACACACACTCACACCTAAGGAGAATTTAGAGAGACCAATTTACCTGACAGTCATGTTTTTGACTGTGGGAGGAAGCCGGAGTACCCGGAGAGAACCTATGCATGCACAAGGAGAACATGCAAACTCCATGCAGAAAGAGCCCGGGGCAAGACTCGAACCCGGGACCTTTTTTCTGCAAGGCAGCAGTGCTACCAACTGCACCACTGTGCAGCCCATTGGGTTCCATTAAAAGTATTAAAGGAACACAAATTGGTAAGACAAACAATTTGTAAATTTCTGAAAAAATAAGAAAACTGCACTTCTTCAGTAAAACAAATTTTCTAAGTGGCATCATAAAAATCCAATATTACACATGAACATTGCTGGTGAAAACCAGCATTTATGAGTTGTTGTGTTGAGCTACATGGAGAATGTGGTTAATTTCAATAAAATTATATTAAAAAAACTGGAGTATTTTAATAGTTTTTTTGTTTAAAAAAAATATTTGAAAAGAAAAACACCACATTTATTTAATGTTCAGACCTCTGATTTAGTGACTAAATAAAACACCAATAGCTCTGACAATAAGTTGCATGTTGGAAGGATAATCCATTCTGAACAGGTTTGGATCTAAAGCACTACTGCTCTGCTTTTTAAAAAGTCTTTCAGTCTCACAGATATTTTGTCTTCTTTTGGTCCACACATTCTAAAACGTTGTTCCTGAAGCTACCGGATTTTTTTTCTTGTTGTTGCTCATATGACACAGGTTATTCTTATTGAAATGTACACCTTCTCTACGTTCACACACCCATCACTCCCTCTTTAGAATGAATGACCATCAGCATAGAATAATGTTACTGTTTTGGAAACAAAATCTGCATGTAAACAAAACTTTTGAAACCAAACTAAACAGAGAATATTTGAACTATAGAGGCGTCATACAATCACAATGACTGACCAAAAACTCTGATCAAACTGCAGATAGCGTTCTAAACATATCTAGTATTTACAGCCTGCATCCATGGAATCAGACATCACAGGGAGGGACCCACTGCTGAGATTTTAGTCCTTTCAAGACAAAGAATCAATGTAAAAATATGAAATATGCCTGGAATCTAGATCTTTCTTTCATGTTCTTATTTATCTTTTGAAAGGTGAAATACTGGCTGATTTATTATGAATTTCTCTCTTAAGAACATAAAAAGCTTCAAGAGTGAACAAGAGAACTTATATTGTGATAACTGAAATTAGTGTGAAACAAGGGCGGGTATTGTAAAACCTTGGTGAAACAATGAACAGAAACATGAAAGTGCATAAATAATCTGTTTTTCTGACACTAGACAGAAAAAAGAAAAATAAAACACAATGAATGCCCATTAGAAAAATTAACAGTCCCACATCACTATTGCTGTCTTGTGTTTATATTTTGGAATTGCTTCAAATGTTTAAATTTAACAAAATCCCAGTAGGCTTGCAGTTACAACTTGCACTTAAATTTTTGTTGGATTTTTTGATGAAGGGATGGAAAACAACATGATGTTCTGGAACATATTAGAGTTGTGTTCAGTTTTTTTTTTT
Organism: Brachyrhaphis roseni; assembly: GCA_903066815.1. Taxonomy (NCBI): domain Eukaryota; kingdom Metazoa; phylum Chordata; class Actinopteri; order Cyprinodontiformes; family Poeciliidae; genus Brachyrhaphis; species Brachyrhaphis roseni. The sequence continues at coordinate 3,171 of CAEFZY010001463.1, forward strand.
TTTTTTTTTTAGACTTTTAGACTCTAATGGCATTTATCGAACAGTAAATGTAGGAAATGGCCTCAGATCAAGAATTGAACCCAGGATAGCAACATTGTCAGCTCTGCCAGCTGAGCCACTCAGCAATCTTGTTGATGTTTTTAATGGTCTTAAGGACTTCAACCAAAAATGTCACTTTTCTATCAGATCCCTTTGTTGTTTCTCTCTCTTCATTAAAACCAGCTAAAGCTTTCAACTGCTCCTCACATTTGTCTCTTAATTGCCTTTTACTTTTTGAAGTCTGAGAATAAGTCAAGAAAGTTTAATGTCCTTTTTAGTGCAAATTCCCTCTACTTATGAATACGGATTTGCAGTCTTAAATTGTAAACTTTAACCATTTTCCATAAAAACTGTCCCCTGAAACCTCCTTTTTATGCAGTTTGTTAATAGCAAATTCTAAGATATATTTATGATTGCTCATCTGTAGTCAGGCAAGGTTGCAGAAGAACACGAAGAGGAACTCTTCATCCATTCAGTTTTATTCCTCTTGGGTATTCCTCTTTTCTTTTAAAGTAATGGTATGCTACAGTTTGGTGGTTATACACTGGAGGGTGGATACTGAATGAATAAAGTGACATATAAGCTCCTGTAATGCAGTCTATCAATTGCTTGGCCCCGTCTTCCGACTGCACTCAATGATTTTTCGCCTTCTGGCTCACATCTCCTCAGGAATGAAGTGCAGTGCTGATTGTCCACGTCGGACCATAAAAACAGCAACCAAGGCTGAGCATCAAGTTTATGTGAACAGACTGGAGCATAAAATGTAATGGGTGGGACCATTTAAGTTCTCCTGAAATGGCTTTTTTTTAAAAGGTTTGTCGACATATTTTTCAGCAAGATGGTCTATTAAAAAGAGGAACGTTTATATTGAGCTGTCAGTGGGTGTACAGGTCAGATGCTCCTTTAATAGTGTCCTCAGGCTGCCCAGTATTCGACTGGGAAACTGTGCCATTGGTTGGCCCTCCACTAACGAGATAATACTGTTTTTTCCAGCACGGCTTTGATTTAGAGCATGTGGTTAAATATACGTCTCAGTTAATGTAATTACATGACAGACTGATTTAAAAGAGAATAATCTTTGACTTTCAGCTATGAATAATTCAGATTAAGCCATTTTTTCTATTTTCCTCTCACATCTAGTGAAGACAGATCTGGCTGTAGCTGAGATTTTGTCACTCCACCAGAAATGCACAGTTCAACTGGCGACCCTCGTCGTCTTTTACTTGAGCCCGCCTCATGTGTTTCATGACTCTGGGACTGTCACTCCACTCCGAAAGACATCAGCAGATCCAGCACAAGATGAAAAACAAGGGAATCTAGTTGGAGAGCGGAGATGGCAGCCGTTTAGAGCACATTTGACATTTGCTTGACAGATAACCAGCATGTGTGCATGTCAGATGAGAGACCAGAGAGGAGAGAGATCTCAGGCGTCTCGTCTTTGTCTGCCTCTGTGGAGTGAAGCGCAGATGAAGTGAAGGTGTGGCTTCATATTACATTCCAGTTTAGATGCAAGGTCACACAGGATTTTCTGTGAAAATTGGATCATTAATGCTGGTTATTTCATAGAATTTAAATTATAACATGGCAATATAAATATACTGAGCTTTTGCTTTCACAGTCACAGTGTATCTAAACCTTTGGGTTCACTTAATTTCTGCAAGTTGTCTTGATGGAATGGCATCAAAGTTTATAAAGATTTTTCTTTTTTTCCCCCTAAAACCGAGAGTCCAGATAAGACATTTCAAAACCTTTCAGTTTTAAATTTTTCTGAGTGCAAATAAGTTTATTTTTACTTGTATTACACATTTCAAACCAACAAAAAAAGAGTTATGCTGTAGTTTTTAGACAGTCAAATGTTTCTAATATGGAACTTGTCTGAAAATACTTTACATGTGATAAAAATACTGACTTGAAAATGTGAGGTTGAATATTCCCTAATGGAAGCTTACCACAATAAACATATGGTAGGGTACTTGACACATTGAATTGCCATGAAATTATATGAGCTGGGAATTACTTTGTAAATGATAGTTTCTCTAAACATCCTTATTTTATTTTCTGTGACTTCCAGAAGAATGAATATGATCAAACAACATTTTATTTACAGAGGGGTTTGAATCAGTGTGCACATTTTCTTCAGCCTCTTCTCCTGCCGCTGCAGTCCCTAGATTTGATAACTTATGTAGACTTTCAGTTTGAAGGCCGTATGATACATTGAGGGAATCCAATTAATCAGTCAGTGGTGGGCTTGTACTTTGTGGCAGCCAGATGAATGATACTGACACAGACCACATCGAAACCACTAATCCATAGACTGGATGTTTTTGTGACTCCTTCTGTAAAGCTGAAAAAGAAAAAAATTAAATCATACAATAAACTAAAGCAAAGACTACTAAGTCACCAGTACTGGCAAGTACTGGTAACTTAGTTCTGGTAAGTACTAAGTTGGTAAGTACCCTTTATTTTCAACAGCAATTTAAGGAATCTAAGTGCTGCTTTTTGTATTTATTTTACTTATGCTTTCATTTTGCTAGCCCTTGAAGTACTAACATTCTTGTAAATCTGCAGAAAAATATTTCTCTAAAAGACCATCTACAGTGCCCACCTGAGTGGAAGCTATTCATTTATTTTATTAATTTTTAAATTGTATTCCCAAAAATATTTTATATAATGATCTTTTGAACTTCATAACTATAGTTGTGCATAAAACTTGTAAATTCATTAAAAAGGTAATAGGCTGCAGCTACTTCAGCTCAGAGAAATGAATAGTTGGGTCATAATTCTGATATCGTTTATGGTATGTTGTGACTTTATCCTTGTAACAGTATTTCAGTCTGAGCCTTAACAAGAGAGAGTGTTGTGGGTTGCTGTGGTGGGGCAGGGGCAATGCACGACCCACGTATTGAGGCCTTAGTCCTCGTGACGGTGGTCGCAGGTTCAATTCCCGGCCTGGCGACATTTGCCGCATGTCTTCCCCCTTTCTCATTACCCTGTTTCCTGTCAAACTACTTTCTAATCAAGGCCACTAGAGCCAACAAAACCTTTATACAAAAAGAGAGTGTGTTGTATAAACCTTTAAAAATAATTATCTATAATGCAAGAACAACACCCTGGATGATAGTTCACTGTTAGCTTCACTCTTGATTCAAATTCTCTTAGATGTCAGTGGATTTCTTAGAACTTGCTGGGTCTGACTGTCAGCTCAGCGGGTTTACAGCTGGGAAGTAATGAGTCTGCCTTTTCAGAATGTGATAATTTAATTAAGCTCTACTTTTTACGAGAGAAAAAGATGGCTTTGTGTTTCTCACCAGGCAAGGGCAGTTTATGTTTTATAAGTCAGTACCTCGCCGTGTTTCAATAGTTTTTCCCTCCACATTAGCAGATTTTCTTTAATGTGGCCATTTGAAGTGTTTTACTCTGGTCTACTTTTAATGCTCACTCAAAGGTTCCCTTAAATTACTGCTTTTTGGCTGTGTGAAGCTTGCCACTGCAGTCCTTTAGAGACTCCTTTTTACCGAGTATATGCTGCGGTAAGTTGTGTTCAGCATGTAAAGAGTTATCTGAAGCAAACAGGATGATTTGAATCATTACTAATTCATACTGTGTCTCTATTGTGCAGCCTTTAACCTCTGTTTTTATGACTGCTGCTGTTTTTGTGGTTGGGCCCTGTGGCCAGGACGTGACTTTGTTTTCAGTGTTTTGATCTCCTCTGCCTTTGTCGACAGATAAGGGTGGACTGGCAGTACACTGACTGGGGGAGGGGTGCACTGAATCGGAAAAGGCACACTTTCTATTTTGCTGTCCCTCTGTTCTGAAAGCTCGCTGAAACTGCACTTGTTACATTACGTCTTGGTGGATAAAACATTTTGTTTTCTGTCAGGTGTATACAGGTGCTCATGTCAAGGTAACTGTCAAGAAATAGCATTTGATTTGACATTAATTCAGTTACAACATTTTTGTGCCTGTGATTCAGCTTCCTACATGTTGAAACTACTGATATGCTCTTTTTGTTGTCTTACAACTGAAAAGTAACCTACAGATTATTTGTACATGGAAGGAGTAAATGGCAAGGCAGAATAAGTTGTGTTGTATATCACAATTCAAACACAAGATAATTCAAAACACTTTGCCTTAAAATAAAAATAAAAACAAAAGTATGGAAAATTCCACTAAAGTAATAGCCGAGCTGCTTTAAAATTAAACAGGTGAATACAATAAATTTGTTCTTCTAGCCACAATAAACAGGGATATATTCAGTCCAGATATATAGAAGTTAAAGGTTTTTGTTCAACTTGGGTTTTCAGGAAGTTGCTTCCAGAACGGAGGAGTATTAGAACCTAAACGCTGCTCCTTTATTTATTTTGGGCATAGGAACACAGAACATGCTGTTGGTTTTATGACTTTTTGTTTCTGTGTTTTTATGATTTAAAGCACTTTGAACTTCCTTGCTGCTGAATTGTCCTATACAAATAAACTTGACTGATTGATTGATTCTGGTTTGTAATAAACTGAGGGGTATACAAAGTTAACCAATAACTTTTCCACATATTCAGGCCCAACTTAGGTCTTTTATAGACCACTGACAGGATTTGAACATTTATAATACTGATATTTTCTCAGTATTGTTCAACTGATGAACTTCAGCTACATGGTTGATTTATTTTACAGAGAGAGATTACTGGAAATAATAATGTCAGTTGTATTTTGGTGTGCTGGTGTGACAGGAAACTCTGTATTTGTCAAAAATGTTGAGATAGAAGTTGGCAGATTTAGTCCATAACAATGCTTCACTGAGTCTAGATGAATGCTGATCCCTTTAAAAGTCATTTTTTAAACTGTATTAACAAACAGCTTTTATGTACTTTATTCTGTGTTAAGCATTTCTTAACTTACCTCGAAGCATGTTTTTATTTACCTTTAACACCTGACACCTGAATTTTCCCACTGTCTGACAATAAGGGATTTCCATTTCAAAAGAAGTTTTTTGTTCAATATTATATTCATTGGTTGTAATTTTTGTGTTGTGTTTTAGCTATTTTCTAAAAGCTTTTTTGGATACAAGTTAACATCAATTTCTGCGCAAAGAAAATTCCACCATTCAAAGAACTGATGGTTACTTTTAACTCAATGACAGAACAGTCTGTTAGAGGGAAGAATTTTTTTTTCAAACATAATAGTCCTTCAGGGGCAGAATGACAAGTGAACTTTATCAAATCAACTTGAGCTTTGGCCTTGGCACACAATGTCTTTCTGATTTTGCCTCATTGCAGGAAACAAAGTCTCACTGTCAGCATTAAAATGAAGACTATGTTTCTGCTTTTGATGTATCCCATGTTGTGCTTCTACTACTGTATTCTGTGCTTGGCTGGCCAGGTGATGTTGACGTGTCCAGTCATGCAGCTGACAGCTGGAACACTATGTTGTTCTCTAGTCCTCCCTATCTGCCTGTTAGATCAATTGTTTGATTGCTGTGGAAGCTGAGAGCAACCTGTGGGTTTCTTCTAATTCAAATGATCAATTCTGTGATCTGGGGAACTCTTAACCTTGTGGCTACCAGTATGCTACAATGCAGAAGTTAATTCACAGTTTTTTTTGTTTGATCTATTTTTTCTGACTTCTTTTGAGCTTGACTTTTAATCTACATACAGAATTATTTAGGATGCGTTTGCATGGTTTGGATGAAAGCTTGGTTATGTTTTGAATAATATAACTTATATTTCTAGACTTTGTGTTTAAATGAACGATTTCTGCCACCATAGATGGGTGGCAGAACCTATACAATGTCCTTTGTCCTTCGGTGAAAATTTTTAAAGCATTGTCATCTATCTAAGAGAACATCAAAACAAGCTAACTGAACTGTAAGTGCATCTACTAATACTCTCCTTTTCCAATTTTCATTTTATAAGATCCAATTTGAGCCAATTTTCAGTTGTTTCACAGATGGCCTCATATGTTACCTCAATCTTTGCTTCTAATGAAAGAATATACTGTCAACTACATGGTTGCCATGCGCCCAGATGTGGTTGCAAAACAAGTTGTTTTCATTAGGCCTCAAACTTTGCTTCACAATTAGCAGTCATTTGTGCTGAAACTTTCCTAAGATAAAGAGTATTATCTCTCATGGTATTTAAAGTGCTAACTGAGGCCTGAATCAGAGTTTCTGGTAGCATCTTTGTGCATTGGATGGTCTCACCTAGCACTTGTTGTCTCACATCCTCTCCTGTAACATGGGGAGTTGTCTTGACCGTTTTCCAATTGTAAATAACAGTTTTCACTGTAGAGGGATGGACTCTAGATTGTTTTGGGATTGCTTCATTATTCCTTTCAGGTAAACTGGCAGCAGTTGCTTTTCTAAGTGATGTTTTCCATCCTTGGTATTGTGCACTCCAACCTGGTGATGCTTGGCTGTTTCAGGGTGCACCTAATTTTTCCACACATTGCTTCACCCTGTTGGCTCTATGTCTTAGACAACTAATGTGATAATCAGATTTGTAGTAGTTTATATGAAGTTGTGTTTAATCTTTTGGGGGTCTTATATGAACAGGATGCGCTTATTTTACCCTGATTTAAAAGTGTTTTATTTAAAGATTGACCATACAAACAAATATTAATTTTATAAAGTACTTTTCTCATTCTGGTCAATACAGTTGTCTCATATGCAGCATTTTAAATAAACATAAAGTAAAATTGAAAGTTTCCCTACTTAAGTGTTTGTTGCATACTTGTATTCATCAATTAACCATCGGTAAATATGATTGTGCTGTTGAGTGGCTGCTTCAGAGTAGTATTGACTGCCTGAAGGGTGGGGCATTGTGCCAATTCTCATTAGTCTTCTTTGTCCTTTCACCTTTTTTGTCTCAAATCTCTCCCTCCTGCTGAAGTGGGCGCCTACTAATTCAACCTTATGGAACTCCTAAGTGCTTTAGTAGAAATGTATTGATCTTAGAGCATATGCCATTTCTCCTGCTACCTGGATATTCATAAATGGAGAAGACAATAGGCCGTCTTCCATCTGCATGTGTGTAATTGAATTTCCCTTCACTCAAGTCCAATCCAGAGTTCTCTTTGGAAAAAAATTGTGAAAAACAAACAGAAATCACAAACTTTCCCATTAGGTGGTTTGATGCAGCCATATAGATTGTGTTGTGTCTCCGGAAATAAATATCAAGAAACACAAAAAACAAATACAACTGCAGTGGAATTATGCAAATATTTCTCAGATGGGAAGATGCTGGTCAGACTGGTCAGCTGGTGAATCTATTTATGGTTGCTTCCTGTGGCGCAGAATTTGGGACTGACTACAAAACTCAGCCCTCTGACCTCTCATTCTCTCTGCACTCTATGGTGTTTTTGAGTCCTGCCTCCAAGTCAGTGACCTTGGCTGACACTCATAACTTTAATCAGCAGCTCTGTCAACACAGGCAACCTCAACCAGCAGCTTCTAGCACCTTAATAAGTCAAGAGTGCCACACTTGACATAGGCATGGTAGCTTTTTTTTTCTCCATTTACCATCATTGCAAAACCAATGCCCCCATAAAAAAATATATATAAAAATACATGCATAAAGGCAATTACTTTCCCAGAGACATGGGCTAGGTTTTAAAAGTATAGAAAATTAATATACAGGCTTTTTTTCCATGTACCTTTTTGACATTGTGTGAAGTTGGCTCGGATAGATTTCTTTCCCTAATACACTAAATCATCATTTGAAAATAGATTTTTGGTTTCTGCTCAGATAACCTTTGTCTGACAATAAGCTTACTAACATCAAATAAAAAAAATCAAGTGTGAAAAAAGATGTAAAAACAGAAGAAATATGTACTTGTAAAGTTTTTCACAGCTCTGTATGCTCCCAATTGTTTCTCACTTTTCAGAGCTTAGGGCATAGCATGTTATTGCAAAACAACACTGTGTAAATCTGACTGAAAGGAAAATTAACATCTATTGCACCGCCGGTAATTGCCCATTGTCCTTGTGTAGTTGTCATTTAAACAAAGTTTGAATATTCTATTCAAACTATGCCAACTTTTGAAAGTAACTTTGACGGAGGGGCGTGCTGGTGGCTTAAAGATAATCACATCAAGAGCACAGAGCCTGACCTGTTTTTGCATCAGTAAGTTTCTGTTCAATGAAAAGCACTCAATTGGTAATTGTTGTCTTGCCTTCAGTGGGAATGTGAATAGCACTTTATTGATTGAGAGCAAAATGTTTTTAATGTTGTAGATGAGATTTCTGGATTGCCAGCTAATGGGAAGATGGAAGCTCTGTGCAATCTATTTTGAAGTCAAGTTCCAAATTGAAAATCTTTACAGACATAATTAAGGTTTATCTGAATGGAATGTCAAAACTCTGGCTTTTTTATTTCTATCGTCTTGGCATTGTCGATGCTTAAATAAACAGGTGTGGTCATAACTGTCATTGTTCTGTTCAAATTAAATATAAATAAGTTAAGCATATATAGTATGTCAAGGCATTTATCTTGAGCACTTCACTGAGAGGTTCTTTTTTTGTCCTTTGGTTCGGATGCAGTGGATTTAGCATGTTGGTCAAGGATATATGAGCAAGTGGAGCTGCACTGGGGCCCAAGGCAGGGTCTCTCCACAAGGGGAGTGTCCTGGATTTCTGCTATGGTTAGACGTATAAAACTAAACTTCCCCTAAATACGGTACAGTCTGCAAAGTACATTTCATTCATCTCTTTAAGGAGTCTAACGCTTGATTTATTATATTTGTCCTCAGTGCTTTTTCTAAAATATCCCTTAGGTATATGTGACTCTTACAAAAACAAAAAATCTAAGGAAAATAGGAGAGACAGTTTTAGACTGTACATTATAAGAGAGAGGATGAGTGGCAACATTTTTGGTTAAAATACTTAAATGGATCTTTAATGAGTAACGCATAATAATGCAACTGAGTGAAATGAGACCATAGAATACAGACTAAAGCTGTGTTTACCCAATAACTAGACACCTTCCCACAGAGAGTGCTGAATTTTATTACATTTTTTCACATGATCAAAGTGAAATTTATATGTCACATTGTTTTTAAATAAAATATGTATTTACTGTGATCCAGTCACCTCTGTTTTCCCTCCTGGTATCTTTTATCTTTAAGATGCAGATTTTTTTTCTTTTCTACCAACACGCTGGAATAAGCTTCCTGCTCATTGTAAGACTGCCCCTACCTTGAGTTTATTCAAAACAAGGTGAAAAACATTCTTATTTGAAGTTGCCTATTCTTAAATTTTCAATTCTATTCATTCACTGTATTTAAAATTTTAATGTTTGCTTTGTCTATTTTTAATTTGCTTGATCTTTTATTATTATTATTATTATTATAACTATCTTGTACAAGCACTTTGAACTGTCTTTGGCTGAAAGGTGCTATATAAATAAAGTTGCCCTGCCTTGTCTTACTTCTCTTTGTTGATAATATTTCTTAGATCTTTAAATTTTATTACACTGAGTGTGGGACAAATTTCAAGGAGGAATATAAACTAAATGCTCCTCAAGACAGATTGTCAATAGCGCACTCCAGCTCCTATTATCCCCTTATGCTTGGTAATAATAAATTGACACTTTACAGTGATAGTCGTAATAATTAATGATTTGGCAATGGTAGTGTAGCAAAGACGTAAGTTAACAATGCAAACCTAAAATATAATCTGGGAAGATGCAGCCAAAGAGATGTTTTCAGTAGGTTGAGAAATTAGGACAAACTTATTTGGTATTCCACCAGTTTATAAACCCTAAAAATAAGAACATATTTCATTTATCAGTTCTTAGTGGAATTATCTAGTTTGAAACAAGAGACCTATTCATTTGCACAAAGTACCTCATCATGCAATTTAGATGAATTTTTTAGTTTATCCTTAATGGTTTACTTTTGATTTGACAATGTAGACATTGTGCAGATACCTGAATTGAGGAAAACTGCCCCTTAAATTGTTTCATTATTCAGTATTTTGTGCAACAATATTAAGGTGCTGCAGCTGAATCAAATTATTGAATTACCTACTCAGTATGCCAAGAAGTTTCATTTGATTCAGCTGCATTGGAGAACGGTTGCATGTAAGACTTTTAGAACATTAGATATCAAGGACATGGGTTGCAGACAATGGCTTAGAACAAAGCATACTTATGTCCCAGTCAAAGTTCAGACTTGATGTTTTTTATTTCTTTTAATTCTAACTGGAATAGAACTATTTTTCAAAGAACTAATGAACAAAAAATAAGTCAGCAATTTACATGTCCAAAGCTGGCAATGTATATAAGTATAATTCAAAGTCTTGCAGTTGTAAATGCAACAGAGAGCAGTTGTACAAAATCTTGATTCATGGAGTCTGACATTTTTAGATTATTAATTATAAAAAAATGTTTAAATCTATGTATTGTTTTCATTCCATTTCAGAAATTGCATTACATTTCTTGTTCTAAAACATGAACTCCATTTAAAATACAAGCATTTCTGATTGTAATGTGACAAATTTTGAAAAAAAAAAACAACATGTTTTTGCAAGGCACTGTACTGAAATTTGTTGTTGGTATGCCATACTGTGCTGTGAATCATGTTGCGAGAACTGTCACTGGCATTCTAACCACTGCCTGTATTTGTGCTTCCAGTACACGTGAAAGCTGGAACCTGTGAGGTAATTGCTGCACACCGATGCTGCAACAAGAACAAGATCGAAGAGAGATCCCAGACTGTCAAATGCTCCTGCTTCCCTGGACAGGTGGCGGGAACAACGAGAGCAGCTCCATCTTGTGTAGACGGTATGCCAGACTTCTCATTACGGTTCTGGTAATGATTCCAGAATGGCACGAGATTAGAAATATGTGACACAGTGCAAAGCTGTCTTACCTGTCAGTGTGGTTCAGGCAAGTGTTTTGCTGTTCATTTGTGCATGAGAAGTTTATTGCATAGAAGACAAAGAGACTTTTGTGCTCTGTGTGTTGTTTGAGACGTCACCGTTTTCTAAATCAAATCTCCAGCCAGTTCATTCAGTAACCCTTTTGTCTGCCATTGAAGCTACAACAGACATGCCCATCAGAACAGACAGATGGCCAGGTCATTTAATATCATGTCAGCAGTGTCCTCAGTTACAGGTGAATCGATCCCCATCTTCTCCTTTTAGTGTAACAGCCCTGACAGGTCTCGATTTTGACAGTTCTCTACTCACTTTAGAAATGTCATGGGAAAGTGTTTTTCCCCCGTAGGCTTCTTCAAAGCAGCAGAAGACCTTGACTGCATGCTACCTTTCTCCTACAGCGCACACAACCACCCTTCTCTCACCTGCTTACAACACTCACCATCCTGACATTCACCCATGTCTGTAATTCAAACCTGAAAACACACTTGGGCCGAACTGAAAGATCTCCATGGATGCTTGATATAAAAAATACTCAATTCAATCACTGAAACGCTCACAGAGACTAAATCCGTTTGTGGCTGCTACAAACAGACTAGAACTGTGCTCTGCTTTCAGACAACAACAGCATAATTGCTTATAGTAAAGCATTTTTTTTAAATGTTTTGTTTTCATCACAGCATCAATAGTTGCACAGAAGTGGTGGTGCCAGATGCATCCTTGCATGGATGGAGAAGAGTGTAAAGTGCTACCAGATCTGAAAGGATGGAGCTGCAGTACAGGAAACAAAGTTAAGACAACAAAGGTGGGTTCATTTTTCAATTGTGTTCACATTTTTAAGGAAATGACTGGTATTAATCTTGCATCAAGTATAAAGATTTGCTATATTCTCTAGGTTTTTAGGAATCAGAAACATTACTCCCAATTTAATGAAACTCTAGAATAATTGAAGAGGCTGAGTAAAGGAATGGAACTGAAGCTAAGAAGAACACTATCAGATTGTTATTAGCCTCAGATGAGCGCAGTGCAGAGCAGGCAGGGGGGAAACAGGAGTGAAGTCAGTGAAGTGTAACTTGATGCTGTTGGCTTAAAACAGGAAACACAGGAGTTAATGTCTATCTATTCAGCCATTGCCCCTGGTTGTTGAAGATGTTGAACTATAGTTGTTTTATTGTATTTTACTTAACTTACTGATTTAGTTAGGACATGAAGATTTAGTTATGAGCAATTCAGAAGGAAAAGGGAAATCCAAAGCAAATACTCTTCTTGAGCATAAAAGTTAAATTGGGAAAAAAAATGTCTTAGTGTGAAGTTGTGATTCTGACAGCAACTGACTCCAACCCTCTTTGAGCAATACCTGAAAAAATAAGGAAATGTGTAATAATGTCTGCCAGGAACCCCACAGTAAAACTGAGGGAAGGATCTAAAGCAATTTTTCTACAAGAGTTTTAATCTAAATCCTTTATTTATGCTAGAAAACTGAAAATTGACAGACTGTATTTTTTAGTTTCACAGTGTGCCTAACCATCCATGCAAGTAAACAAAAAAAAATGCCTTCTGAAAAAAAGTAAGAATGGCCTACCCTTTGTTCAGCACTAAGATCTTCCTCTTAGCTCTGATTGGTTGTTTTTGACCTGGTGCAGTGTATTTCTGTGGGAAACTCTATGACTAAAGGGACGATGCAAAGAAACTTGATTTTTTTACGGTTTATCTGTCTCATATTCTGCTGTCATGACATAGACAAGTAAAAAAAAACCCATATTTTTATGACAGTTACCTACTGCAGCTAGCTTTAAGTGAGACATTAGACATGGAGTGATAAAGCATATGAAAAAAATCAATTATCACCTCTGTAATAGAAAATGTGACTGTACACACGAGTTTACCATTATGACATGGAGCCATTTCATCCAAATCAATCTCGTCTCCAAGGTTTTACTTTTAGCTGAAACGGAAAATCAAATTCTGTCTTTGAACTTCTTTTGACCACAACTGATTTCTACGACAAGCTAAACAAGGCATCCAAGGATAAAGAAATACAAAATTCTCCATGACACACAATTGTTGAGTGGGATGTGCTGGCAGAGTGCAGCGGTGCTCAAGATAAAACTCCTTTCTAAATTAATGAAGCTTGTCAGGAAGTGTGTTCAGGTTTCTGTTGGATGAGCTGGACCAAAAGTGGATGGTAGGTGAGGGGATAGGTGTGGTTGAGGGGAACACATAGGACCCTTCCCCATCTATCATAGACCATGGTTTGACTCACCAAATGCCAGTAGTTGAGCTGCCTCATCCATTATTCATGGTACAGGAGGCCTGGATGAAGCAGAGCTTTTTATTTTAGCCGGGTTAATAATTTATGCCCTCTGTTACAGCCACGAGAAAGCAGAAACAGAGGCACAGATGAGCAGGGGTCCAGGTGGCTAGTAGAACCCGTCAGAACCTTGACTCTTTTATTGATTAGGGAGTCAGCGGGGGTCGCTCCATGCTCATGGCCTTACTGCCTCCCACAGAGAGTCAGCGAGGGATGGCTTGTGTTTGCCAGAGGGTTCTGTACTTAAACTTCTTGGACACTTAACATCCTTCTGAAAAACAGGCTCACAGTCTCCAGTGTGATGCTGGTGCTGTGTCTGTTTCCATGGAGTCTTTTACAGAGATACAAATTCCAACCAATGAAAATTCAACAGATAGTTCAGAGCAAAAAAAATCATAGAAAGATCAATATGTCTTTTCAACATTTACACTTAGTTAAAAAAAGAAACCTAATATTGGACTTGACTAAAATGGAATATACGTCTCCTTTAGGAATATCTATGCTTTTTTCTTTTTAAAATGATTAACAAAACAGCATATTGACGAAATGTCAAATTAACTGATCGTCAGATCTTTGAAAATTTAAAAGCAAAAATTATGGCATACAGAAATCCATGGCTGAATTCTGCAGAGACTGTGCTAAATGCATTTAGTTCTCTTATCTGCATGCAACTGAGATAATAATGTTACATGCAGCACTTGGAGTGGTTGCTGAAAAAAACACATTTGTGATAAATCCACAGTCAAGTTTCCGGCATTATGCATTCAATTACTAACAGAAGCTTTTAATCATTCTTCATCATGCTTCATACTCTGTAGTTACTGCAGATATGGGAATATGAGATTGTATTTTACGAGTTCCTTCATGAACTAGTTCACAACCTTTCTGTTGGGCTGCTGCTCAACATGCCTAAGTTCTTCACTTAAGCATCTTAATAATACAGGTTCTTCATTATTAGCATTAATTAGACTTAATTAATTGTAATTAATTAATTGTACTGGCAAGCCACCCAATGACTGGAGGAAATAGGCATAAGGTCCTATATGACCCTCCATGTATGGATGGCTGTATCAGCTGCTCTTGCTTCTACTGAACTTTTCATTTGTCCTTATTACTCAGTGTAAATATTAGCATCACAACATCACTAACAGTCTTCCAAAGTTTTCTGATCGTGGTAGCTAAGATGTATCAGTTGTGGACAAAAATCATACCTACATAGTAAATTCTGCAGAGTTAAATCAACTCTATGCTGAGCCTATTTGGTCCTTATCAGAACTGGTGTTAATTTAACTCTTTTCAGAGTTATTTCAAAAAGAAACTGGGTAGTTTTAACACTTGAAAAAGTTATAACTACTCAAACTATTGTTGAAATAACTGTGAAAACAGTTATTTCACCAATTCTGATAAGGACCAAATAGACTCGGCATAGCATTGATTTAACTCTGCAGAATTTACTGTGTAAAGTCCATTTAAGGACGGAAAATACGTTTTTATATCTTATCTACTACTGGAAGCAGTCCTTTGTGATTGCAATATTGCACACTTTTAGGTTTCACCAAAAGTGGTATTCAGGTGATTGTGTAGTTCTAGAAATGACATTTAGTATGTTGATACATAACACATGACAGGTGTTATGTATTTCAGCACCTCATATTTACCACAGAGACATGGAAGTATGAGAACGGAGAGCAGATCGTCTCATTGAAATTTCATTTCGCTTCAGTTAAGCAGTTCTTTCAACATTACGTTAAAAGGAAGATGTTTTGCAAAGTTAATTAATATACAAAGCAAGTATAAATAAAGCCATCTGTCATTAGAAGTCAATTCTAGATCTGTCAAAACCCATAGTAAATTGTTTTGGGTGATTACAAAGATTACAAAGCTGTGGCTACGCCCGCTAATAAGTTCTTTAATCACTCCTGATGTCATTTAGACCTTAACAAATTACTGCTGAATGTATGCCAAAGCACAAACGAGAAAAACAAATACTGGTCTGTGATGTATTTTAGTTTTTCTAACCTCAAGCTTTTACTGGAATGACACCAAAGCGCACAGTGTCTTCAAAGATTCTGCTGCACTCTAAGAATATAAACAAGTAAAAAAGATTTATTGGTTCTTAGAAGAATCTTTTGAAATTCTGTTTTCATTTGCTTATTTTAAGATAGACTTTATTTAGTTTTGGGGTTTTTTATTATAGTTGAACAGAATTGTCTTGTGTTCCACAAAACTGATATTCTGGATATCAATTAATTTCTCACTTTCAATCCCTTCTTTATCCTGTAATTCAAATCAATCCTTCCAGATGTTCCATTAGTGGGATTGCTAATAAAAAATGGTTGTGTTGTTTCACCACATGAAGTCACATCAGTAAATCCGACATCTTAACGCCCTCTAGGTCCTGTTCGATAAACTCTGTTTGTTCCTTCTTTCTGTACATGTTCTAGGAGCAGCTAGTTTTATAGTCCTGCTGCTGGTGATGTCAAGAATTATAACCCCAGTCGCTCCTGCTTTTTGCTTTCTATCAATCAGAGGACACAGGGCAAAAGAACCACACATCCTTCCCACATGACAGGTGTTATGAAGCTTGCAGAGAATATGTTAGTGTTAGTGATGGATAGATGTCTAAGAAACTTGCTTTTTCCAAGACACAATGAAAATATGTTTTATACCTGCTAAAAAAAAGTGTATGAAAAATCTGCCAGTGCAGCTTTAAATTGAAAAAAAGATTGTCTTCCCAAACAGAGCCTGAATATACTGTATAGCGCTAGAGAAAAATATTCTAAATAAAAAATAAAATCTGACTAGTTTTATTGTATCAAGACAGTGGAAGACATATTTATTCCAGTGCATATATGTACAACAACATATGTTGGTTTCATCTTAGATTTTTATTTTACATCTTATATATTTCTTAATGTTGCTGCAGGTAACTTTTACAAAAGCATATTTTTTATGTCTATTTTTTAAAACTCACTATGTCATTAAATATATAATGAGACTTTTGCATAAATGCAGTGCTCATGGTCAGAAACAACCAATCAGAGACAGATGTCAAACATGCTTGTGCACACGCTGCTCACACCCTTTCCCCACACATCAGATTTAGGGAGAGGGACCTCTGAGGTATTGTTCAAATTTTGAGGCCAAGAAGTCCACGGTTTTATTAAAACTCCCTACTCCAGCTTTCAGACTGAAGTAGGGACCATTTAGTAATGGTTTGATTTTTTAAAATGCACTCACTAACAAGAAAAAATAAGTGTTACTTGGAATATAATTTGATACACTGATCGACCAGTGATTGATATATCTATAACTAATTCATTTTGCAAAGAGCTGGCATATCTGTAAGTCAGACAGACATCGGAATCAATGGGGAGGTAAGAGGAATAATATATCTGTCATCCTGAACTGTATATTGGAGTTCATCTATACATGCCAAGTGGCACAGAGATCTATAATTATTGGTGGACAACAACATGATCATTTCTGAGTCTGGTCTGTCTTGGATAATAACTTTCCTAACATGCATATTTTAGATGCATGCCTTCTCCATAACCCCTGAATAAAATGAGTGATTCACCTTTGCAAGATCTGCAGAGGTGACAAACTATTCTACTGATCTTGTTGTGCTGGATATGGATTCGCCTAAAAGTTACAAGACAGTGGCTCCTGATGACTAAAGTTGGAGACCCCTGATTTAAAGCATCGATGAAGCATTCCCTGGATCTGATGGTATACACTCTATTTGTAATGTTGGTACCTCTAGATGTACCAAATCTTTTCAAATCACTCTACATGTTAACCATGTTAAGTTCACCAAGCCACTCCATGTGGGTACCTCACTTGGTTGCATGACTGCTTTTCTTATTGAGTTTTATTCTGAATAAAAATGTACCTTCTGTTTGACTCCTTTGGTGTTTACTCTGCAGCAACAAAGATGCCCATAAAATCCCATCACACCAACTCCTTTCTAATTTTTTATATGATCTTACCTTCTTGTGTTTTACACCTTTTGATTTATACCTCATTCCATATTATTTATCCCCCTAAAGCCTTGAAAATACAAGTTGTATCCTATCGT
Source organism: Brachyrhaphis roseni (assembly GCA_903066815.1). Taxonomy (NCBI): domain Eukaryota; kingdom Metazoa; phylum Chordata; class Actinopteri; order Cyprinodontiformes; family Poeciliidae; genus Brachyrhaphis; species Brachyrhaphis roseni. Next base: position 20,469 of record CAEFZY010001463.1, read on the forward strand.
CATGTTTTCTTTAATCGCAACATTTAAGACAAAAAAATGTTCAAATCAAGATTAAAGCAAGCTGAGGTAAAAGAATTTCCACAATCAAGATTTCTGCCTTTTATAAACCGTTTCTGCTGCCTGCTGCTGCAACCGCAGTGAGATCAAATCATTTCCATATCCTCTCTCACACCATGATGCCTGAGGATTGTCGCATGGAAGTGAAAATTAAATTGTGGCTCCCCAAACAGCAAGCACATTGTGATCAGCTGCACCTGTAAATAGCATAAAAATCATTCTTGTGTAGAAATTTGGATTTGCATTACTCAGACTACTGATTGCTTGTGGCAATGGCATGCTGATTCAACTGGTGACATCCCAGCAACCGCTTAATGAACAACCATAATGTGCAAACACTCTCACAGGAACACCTTTTCTACCTGCTGGTGTGTGTTTGTGTTTATGCTTTAAAGCTTCTGCTCACAAAGGGCAAATCACAAAGTCATAAGAAACAACTAAGCTGTCAGCGCTTATTTTAAGAATCTTGCTTAAAGTTGAAGATGTACAAAATGTTTTATAATTGCATATTTTAGATGAATATTTATGAAAACATACACAAGCACTGCAGTAGCCATATACATGTCATGAATAATAATATTCCTCATTTCTATAAGTCATTGACCATGATGCAGTTTCTATTTCAGCAGACTTCCGTCTGCCATTAATGTGCAGCACCACAGATGTTTGAATTATAAACATACCAGTTGGGAATATGCATACCTTGAACTTGTCACACTTTGACAGAGAATGTTGCTGATGGCTGCACAGCATCAGAACAAGAGCCTGCTTTAATAGCAAACCAATAGCATTTAAATAAGGTGAATATATTAGTTTAATAGTACGTGCACTAGAGCATCTTTTAAAATTATATATATATATATATATATATATATATATATGTGTTAAAGGTTGCCGGCACAGTGAAGGCTAATGGGAGTGCAAATATTAGTTACTGAATAAATAAGCAAAGAAAACCAAAAAGCTTTTATTTCTCACAAATAAAGGATCAATGACAATTTACGCATTTACTCATTTGGACATAAAAATTCAATGGACATTTTTTATGTCCACTGAAAAAGCCTACACACAAAAAAACAATAATTATCCTTGAAATTGATCTTCTGTAAAAAAAAAAAAAAAAGATATTACTTTTAAATTTTTTTTTTCAATGGGTGATCTTTTTAATTGAACTTGAGACACACATACTGTTCTGGATCAAATTGACCTGCTGATTAAAATCAACATAAATGAGTCATGCAGAGAGTATTTATGTTCTTCCTCACTTCTGTTGAGTCAGTAACTCAGTGTGGGTGGAGTTTGCCCATGGGAACAGAAAAGGTTCCCGTCAAAAGTTGCATGAACACCTGCTTTCTCACAGTTTCCTAATGAAGTAAAGAGAATAGTGAGAAAGTGGGGGTGTGTGCGTGCGGGTGTACATGTGTGCGTGTGGTGTGGTGTGTGTGTGGGGGGGAGGGGGAAGGGGAAGGTTGGAGGTGAAATATAGTTCAAAGCTGCAAGGAAACATATAGAATTGGACATTGTTTTACCTTTCAACTTGACTACCTGGTCAAATTGACCCGAACAGTATCTATGTAATATCTAGAAGGAGCAGGGGTTGCAAATGTGTAAAATGAACCATTTTCAATTAATATGTAGAGTGTGCCTATTAAGACAAATAGAAAAAGTTTAAAGCAGAAAAAATACTTCCAACTACTTTAAAAAAATCTTTTAAACTTTAAAACGGCTCAATTTGACCCGCAACATAAGAGGGAGGGTTAAAAAAAAATTTATTTCAATTAAACTGTGTTAGCAGCAATGTTTAGGTAATTTGCAATATTTTTGCATGAGTTGTTTTGTAAAGCTGAAAGATAAGAAAAACAGAGCAATTAGATTATCAAATCATATGGTCAATGTATACATACAGTTTAATAGACTCCTTCTCATAAAAAAAACTAAAAAGGTTGAACTATAATAGTTTACATATAAAAGTAGACATTTCTTGTTGCACAAATTAAAAACTGAACTTTAAACTGAGAGATGTATGCTGAAGTGGAAGGCTAGCAACCATTAGTTCTCCGTTTTAAGAATGTCTTGTTGATAATTTAGCCCATGTCATATTTTATTACACTTTAGGTTAAACATTGACGAAAGACTTGTTCTTCTGCTTCATAAAGGAAGTACTTTGCTTTGGGAATTGTGATTCTATAGGATATTTTCCGATCAATAGGCTATCTCAATGAAGCCTTGTGTACATGTTGCTTCAGGGACTGAGTGTGATTCTATTGCATGTCCTGAAGCAGCTCATGCTCCATTAAAACTATGCAAACAGCCACTTTCACTGGAAAGATGCAAAAAGTTCAAAGGGAGGCCAATTATAAATGTACAAATATGTAGCATAGATGACTAATTTGTTCCATATTAAAAATGTCAGACACCAAATCACATGCTACACAACAGTGATAATATTCTTTTGATCTTGTATAAAATAATATGATAATTTATAACTTAATAGTTAAAAACTCCAGATACTAATGTCTTAGATACTTTTCAATAAGAAAGGGCAAAGGCACGTTTCAAAAGAGTTAGTGCATTTTTAACAGGCAATCAAATGATTCTGTGGACATGAAAGTCATGTGGAAGAAAGAAAAACTGCCATCAAGAAGTTTAAGACCTGGACTCATAGTTCATTTCATGTTGATAAATCCTTAACCTGAAGATTTTACCTCAGTATTTGGCTTTCAAAAGGTTTGGAAAATGCAGTGAAAAGAAGTTACTTTTCTGTATCAAATACAGCCATATATAGTACTCTGACACTGCTTTTCTTTCTCTTTGTTCCCAGGTTACTCGATAGTCATATTTTTCCTGGATAGATATCTGGAACCAAGATGCTTCTTTGACCAACACAAGTAGGACGTTTTGGATACCATGGGATTTATAGACTGGCAAGAACCAGGGACCAACACAGACATTAGTCTGGGACATTCCAGTGAACAAAAAGAGGAAAAGTATTAGAAAATTCATATGAGACTGCAATGCCAAACAGATTCTTGACTTTTTGTCTAGCATCAACAGTAGCTTTCCTTCAACTCTGCTGCCCACCAAATCTATCTTTGTATTATACTTCTAATCCAATGGACTTGAAAACTCAACCATGGTGATATTTATTGACTTGAAGACTGGATTAGACCATGAAAAACCCACCATAAAACATGTGATGTGAAATGTTGTCATGTTCTTGCCAGAAGGAGCATTGGGACTCTTGATGCATATTTCTGTGGAGGCTTTTGTGAGGTCATAAGCATTTTTGATTCCTTTCAGCCTTATGGAGGAGATATCTTTTGTTATATTCTGTTGGTTTGAAAAAGCCTGGCCTTTCTTCTTTTTAAATTTATTAGGATGTTAAGAGCACTTTTGAAAGAGACCCATAATAAACACATCTGGAAATAAAAATAAATGAAAGGTCAAAGTAGCTGAGTTCTGCAACAATGATTTAATGGTATGTTACTTTCAACGCCTGGTGACTGCTATTCATTACAACTGTCAATATTATCTCAATAAATCTGACTCAATGAACATTTCTCTTTAGAATAACTGCAGTCTGTGTTGTATTGGTGAATTGGTGGAGCTCAGCATGTTGAGCAAATGTTCTAGCAAATAAAACCAGGGGGGATCACTCAGAGCTAATCAAGTTTGATCTCATGGTGGAACGGAAATGTGAAAATCAGCAAATGCAAAAATAGGCCATGGACAAAAACAATACAGAAAGGAAAATGTTTCCTTCCAGTTTGAAAAATATGTCTTATGTCTAGTTTACAGATGTATGGAATATTGTGAAAAAATTCTCCCCCCTTTATAATTTTCTTGTTTTATTTGTTGTTTTTTTGTCACACTTAAATGTGTCAGATCACTTAACAAATTTTATATATCACCCAAAGATAACTACATCACATTATGATTTTATTATTAATGGACAAAAGCTATCCCAGCCCAGCTGGCTCTATGTGGAAAAAGTGATTGTCTTAATAACTGGTTGTGTCACCTTTGGTGCAACATCTACTATTAAGTGGTTCCAATGACTGAAAGTGAGTCTTGAACAGTTTAATGATTTCAGTTCAGATACACTAGAGGGTTTTTGACTCGTTTAAAGTTATGGGGCAAAATCTATCTGACAAACACCATATATAACAACAACAATGTCAGTGAAAAATACACAATACTGAATAATAGAAGTGCTTTCTTTACTAATAAAATAATGGGCATTGTAAGACAAGTGTTAAATCTCAATGACAGCATGTCTAATCGTTTCTTGAATTTCTTTAGTTCAGTGATTGATTTGTTGCAGTCCTGAGGCCTGGGTGTGCCTGGTGAAATTGAACTCAGCTTTCCAAAACAGGTGGTTAATCACAGTCAACTCGGGATTTAATTACACTTTTCACATGGGCCAGCTTGGTTTGGATAGCTTCCAAGTTTAATACATAAAATGACCATCTAAAAACAGTTTTTTTGTTGCTCAAATTTCTCCCCAAACTAAATGTTTCAGTTATCCAAATATAAAATAAAAAAGATAAATATTAATGCTACCAATAAACTGACCAAACTATCGCAGTTTCTAGCTCCTTTCATTGCTCTGAATAATGTCCCATAATGCATTATTACAGTGTGGCATTAAATGAAATAAACCCTCCGATGGAGGTAGGCTGTGCCGTGTGATAGGAGGGTGGCAGATAATGGATGAATGGAAAAGGATTATTAAGTCCTGGTGGCCTTGCCAGCCAGCTGAATCAGTGGGATCCAAGGGCAAATAAAATGTCTGTCCATTTTTACTCATATAATGTGGTTACTATCATTACCGAAATCAACATGAAGCTCCATTCCCTTCTCTGTGGAAGCCGTGCAGGGTGGAGAGAAGAAAACGGTTGGGAATTTATTTATATTTCAGCTGCATGTTACAATCACAGTAGGGACAGGAAGTCACACTATAAAAGGGGCAGGCCCTTTTGTTGATATAATAATAAAATACAGTTTTGAAATGTAAATTTTTCCTGTAGCTGTCTTTTTTTGTTTTACTGCTAGATAAAGGTCACTAAACCATCTTTGTGTAAAGGACAACCTGAGAAATGTATTCTGATAGCAAAAAAGACAAGTGACAAAGAAACAATGCTTCATTTCATTATTATTGTGTCTAAACTTCCAACAAACTATCACTTTATGACAAATTTTATATTTTGTAAGTCAATTTCTTCTGTAATTGAAACAGTTCATTCACTAAGAATGTTTCTTATACTGAACATAATTAATTAAGCAAAAACGTAGAAGGGTTGCTCCCAAAGATCGAACCCGTGGGACTGATGCTGACAGAGAAATGAGGAGGGTTGCTATGGTTAGTGATCCAGGTTGCGTCTTGTTTGGTTAGAAATCATTAAATTACAGTAATGACTAATTTCTCATTCCTGCTTGCAATTCACCAGAGACCACCATGGATTTAATAAAGAGCTGGCGATGAATTACAAACAGGCTGAGGAAAGGCTACGTGATTATGCAGAGTAATTCAAAAGTGCATTAATAAAACAATACAGAAACATTGCTAAATCATTTGAGATAAAGGCTATTTGCATAATTCATTAAGATTAATCAGACCAGGCAATCTACCACAGTGCTCTGAGGAGTAGCAAGGGAAGACATGATTCCTGTCCCCTGGAAAAAAAAACCCTCTTCTATCTAGAAACAATGATCCAAATCTACCCTTGGATCAGAGAATTAACCTCTGTGCACTTTACATCCCCTGCAGTGTTGAAACACAATCCTTCAGTCATCCACCTTAATGTGGGCTAATATTCTATTAATAATGAAAGATCTTTTCATTCAGGAGCTCCTCTGGGTTCTGTTGCTCTGCCATGAAAGACCTTCAAAAAAAGATGAATGGGTTTTGCATACAATGTGCTTGAAAATCAGAGTGGATTTGAGGTTTTTGCTTCTGTTAACATGTGCTTTTCATCCGAAACCGCTGATGAATCGGACGGAGGTCACAAATCACAGAGTGGAAGTCACCTGCTATTCTCTTGCCTGCTATGCATACAAGGTTGCTGCTCAAATCAACACGATTCTTTCAGAGCTTTGGACAACCCCTTAAATCATACCTCATCCACATCTTAAAGTTTCAGTTTGATGCGACATTGACTTTAACTCTATGATGTTTGTATTGTTTTAAGAAACTGTACAAAAAGCACAGAAAGAAATGACAGGCTGTACTGTGCGAATGAGTTGTAAAAAAATATGTGAAAAGACTCCCAAATGCATATTTTTTTTTGTGGTTTGTATTCTTGCTTACATTCCTGTCTTTGTGCGCAAGGTCATTCAAACCTTCAATTTATGCCCATCTTCTGTAAAAAGAGTTACTGAAAATGACTACAGTGGTAATACAAGCAGGTACATTGTTAGTGCAAAGCAGCTCTGATTACATTTTACAATTACATGGTGGATTTTAACCAGCTAATTCTAGAATTGTAGCTGCCAATACATAAATTCATACTATCTTTATGTGGATAAATTAATATTGCCTAGTTAATTTTGCCTTAATACCGTGCAAATATACAACAGTTTTCATTTTATTTCAAAACATCAATTTATTTTTCTTATTAAATATAAAATTGCATTTAAATTATCCTGCATTTTAAACTTGACCAGTGAATCTTCTCCTAATAGAATTCTTTAAAGTGCTATAGAATGTGGGTTATTAGTTTATAGCTGGTTTCATTGCAATTTCTACAGACCGATGCCTCCAAAGCTGTTGATTAAAATCCTCCCGTTACTCTTTCCTGGAAAGAATCCCCCGGTCGACTATCTCAAGCAGAAAATAATATTAGTAAAATGGTATTTTCTAGCTGTGGTCAGGGATGGGTACACATCCCTGTGGAAGAGGCTGACAATGACTCACCAACCCAATTTTATTGGAAGGCCAATAATAGACCAAAATATTAGCTCGAGGTCATCTTACAGGTTCAATAAAAATATTGAAGTAGCTTGTTTATATGATTTGAACAATTAACAATTACAATCTATTTTATGCTTATATAAACCACAAAAGGTAGGAATTACAATTAAAGTTGCAGTTTTCCTCTCCTAAAGTAAATAAATAAATGAATAAAAAGGCGCCACAAACACAGAGCACATTTAGAACTGAACTCAGAAGGTTCTTGCACTTTGCGAAATATGTACACCGAAAAACAAAATGCTCACTTACACAAACACCATCTGTTGGGTCTGCCCGGGCATCTTCTTGACAGGATGAATTAGTCTGAAAAACTGTCAGATACACCGCACAAAATTAGATTTTCTCATTTTATAATGAAAGCTGACAGAACGTAATGAAAAACTGCTCGATCTTGCAAACAGCCAGATGAACTGTAAAAGTCTGTCTGGGAAAAACTTTGCTGTTTTGACCTAACCTAATATGGGGGTTCTTTTTTCCAATATCTGAGTTACTTTTCTTCGCTAAATTGGGGATTTTAATTCAGTTTTGGTTGCAGTGTGATGCTTTTTTTGATGCATTTTTTGTATTTCTCTCTACTTAAAGACAGGTTATTTTGAGGTGAGCTTTGCATCTTTGTGTTTGTACTGCTGTGACCTGAGGCATAATGGGATTATCCTGCTCAAGGCAAGACGTAGATCCCTTGAATTCTAATATCAAAGCGTTGCTGCATGTACCTGACACGTCCTCCTCTCTGTGTTTGTCATGCCTGACTGGACTAAGAGGCGATTAGCTTATGAATCACAACACAGCCAGCAAGCTGCTTCGGCAAATCATTCATACATTCTGTCAGGGCTTCCTATCAGAAGATTTCTTTACAGCATCACATACTGTATATTGACATACACCAACAGCTTCTTCTCTGTGAAGAAAGCATCAGCCAATCCTTTTTACCATAGTGTTGCTGAAGAATCTGACTTTACCACCTTGTGCAATGAAGCTCCAATAGATAAAGACTCTAAGTATAATGTTGACAAGACATTAGTGCTGCCCAGTGCATTTGTTCTTCTCTCTCATCAGAGACACTCTCAGTTCCCACACTGCATTATCTGAATGGCCCTGGGTCAGTGAAAGGGTCTGCTGTAATTTGAAAAGGAAATGATCTTTTGTGGAACTTGTGGAGCAGACGAAGCAAAGGAACAGGGGTGTGGGGGGGAAGAGGTGGGAGGTTGAGTAGGTGTCAACAGGCAAGGAGAGTTGATGGAAAGGTGAAAATTTAAACTTCCTCTCCTGGCAGCCGGTGAATGTGTTAATAGGAGCGAGGTTTGCAATGAACTGATGTCTATCTGGATGGGGAGACAGGGAGAGGCAGAAACGCAAAATGAAATTCTGATGGATTCCCTACTGCATTATTTCTTTCTCCTTGGAAACATTTTCAATACATAACTCTGCATTTATTTGCTTACTTTATTTTTTGACCATTATAAATAGCTAAGGGAAATTGTAAGCGGAAGCAGGTATTTCCAAAACAACATTTCAGAAGAGTTAATGATGATGATACAATTATAGCATCTTTATTTACCCGTTTAGAGGTTAAATGGCCCATCAATCGAATGCTATTGTTACTCAAAGGTTTATCAAAATAGATCTCATTCTACATCGCTTGTCATCGTTGGACCTTGTGCATGATGGTTATTGTACAATGGACATTTGTACAATAACCCAAATTTTATTTGACAGGGAAAACAGTGAGAAATGCATCTGCAAATATAGAGTTGTATATTGTAGATATGAACATTTCCAAATAGCTTAAATCACCAAAAGCAGGAGCTCCTGGTTTACCAACTCTTTGCCTTCCTCTGACAATCTTTGTTTATTCCCTATTCCATGGTATAGGTAGTGGTTTTAATTGCATGAAATGAAAGTAACAGTGATAAAAATGTCTCTTAACTGTGTTTCAAAATAATTTGTACAACCACTTTAATATTTAAAGGGCCCAAAAATAGAATCATTAGTTGTGGGACCATTTAGTTAAAAACAATATGATCAAAATAAAAGGAGAAACTTATTAGATAGTTTACTGCAATTACAAAAAAAAAAAAAAAAAAAAAAAAAACTTTTGTAATTGCAGAACAACAATGTTCACAAAACATTTTGTTTATGTTTTTGCAGGGTGTAAAAACACCCTGAAATTCTTCAGCTTACACCTACATCATACAGCAGACTGGTTTAGTTTAAAATGGCATTCTGTGCTCGAGAACACATTTAGCTGCCACAATTAGACAAATTGGTGGATGCAGAGCACTGAATCAAACATATTGCACTGCAAAGATGCTCATCATGTGCCAACTGGAAAACATAGCTGGCACAGGTACAGGTACAAAGTACAGAGGGAACAGTCTGGTGACACCACAGGTGAGGCTTTGCACATCAATTTGTGCAGTAATTTACTAAGCTATAACAAGCTGACTCAAATTTTGAAAATATTTTAGCCTGACATCCATGGATCTAAATAGAGAAAAATTGTGTGTTGGAATTTGTTATAATGAAATTACACAAATACAAGTAAAACTGATCATTATTTCACAATTTCATGCAAGCTCTTAATGAGCTAACCATTTTGATCTTGACATTTTGCCAAAGTAACAACTGTAGCTCTGGTTTGAGCTGCTTTTCGACTCTCTTTACATTGATTTATAACCAAATGTCTACCCAAAATAAAGGGTAAATACAGTTGTGTTCAATAGCAGAGGAATTAAAGGTCAAAATTCCTATAGTACCTTTTATTTTCATATACGGAGATGTACTGAAATCACTGGACATTCAATCCCAAAGCAAAACATGAGGACAAAATCATTAGCTTTGTTATCAAACTACAATACCAGTGAAACAGAGAACATTGGAATCTTTTTTAAGGAGAAGGAAAGTATTTTGTAAAATGAACTTAGTGGAGGAGTTCAAGTATCTTGGGATCTTGTTCACTAATGAGGGAAGAAGGGAGCGGGAGATCGACAGGCGGATTGGCACAGCGTCTGCCGTGAAGCGGGCGCTGTACCGGTCTGTCGTGGTGAAGAAAGAGCCGAGTCAAAAAGTGAAGCTCTCGATTTACCAGTCGATCTACATTCCTACCCTCATCTATGGTCATGAGCTTTGGGTCATGACCGATAGAACAAGATCACGGATACAAGCAGCCAAAATGGGTTTTCTTCGTAGGGTGTCTGGGCTCTCCATTAGAGATAGGGTGAGAAGCTCGGTCATCCGCGAGCGACTCAGAGTAGAGCCGCTGCTCCTTCACATCGTGAGGAGCAAGTTGAGGTGGCTCGGGCATCTGGTCAGGATGTCTCCTGGACGCCTCCCTGGTGAGGTGTTTCGGGCACATCCCACTGGGAGGAGGCCCCAAGGAAGACCCAGGACACGCTGGAGGGACTATGTTTCTCGACTGGCCTGGGAACGCCTTGGGATTCCCCCAGAGGAGCTGGAAGAAGTGGCTGGGGAGAGGGAAGTCTGAGCCTCCCTTCTGAAGCTGCTACCCCCACAACCCGACCCCGGAAACGCGGAAGAAGATGGATGGATGGAACTTATTTGAGCTTTACATCATGTTACGATATTATTCCTTCATCAAAAAAATGACGGGAGTGTTGCTTTGACTATTCAATACTTGCTTGAGAAATCCTTGATTCTCCAGTGGGTGCCTAAACAGTTGCTCTTACAGAGCACCTTTCCTCCATGCCTTCCGCTCTCAGCTCCTCCAGACTAACGGCAGCAGCAAGTAGCAAACACCTGGTGGAAATGTGAGTCTGCTGAGCTTAATATACAAACTACTTATCAGTCCAACGGTTCTAAGAATGACTGTAAATGGCTTAATGAGAAGCATTGTTGTAATGAGGTGCTGAAGTCAACACGTCGCAAAGAGTAGAGACGTAATTTGATTCAAGGCATCAAATTACGAAAACAGATTTCTTTCAAGTTATGATTGATCTATTCAGCATTTACATGACAACTGACGGTTGCTATAAAATGGCAATATGTGCCTGGAAAATGCATAATACTACCTCTTTAGTCAGTTTTTTTCTCCACATGTCAAAACAAAGGAGAATCTCAATGATAAATACAAGTTGTTCATCAGTGTAATTAAAAGAAAAAAAGAGAACAAATAACTCGTCCTGCTCGCTCACCACTCAAAGCCAAATTGTGCTATAAGATCCACAACCCAAGAGGTACAGCGGAACTTCCTACAACAGATGTTCCTGACTAATTATCTATTGTATCACAGATCCCACAATCCCTCAGTTCCTGTGTTGTTTTCCGATGGGAGAACAACACAGGCTGGTCATCCCTGTTTCATATCCTTGGTTTGGTCTCCTCCTACCTGAGGCAAACCTCTCCATCTGTGGAGGGATCCAGAGAGATGCAAAGGCTGGCCCACCAGAAGCAAGGCACGCTGTTTGCACACCTTTAGCTGTCACTTTCAAGTACAAACACCACTCCATAGTGCTGCTGTAGTTCAACAGGAAAGGAGTTATATAAAGTTATAGTTCCACAGAGGTGGAATGTGATGGAGGCATGTGGGAAGCACATTTGCCACATGGCTTATCATATCCAGAGACACAGACAGTTTTCATTCTGCAGTTTGTCATTCATTAGATTCAACAAGGATGGCCAACATAAATGAAAAAAGTAAAATGAAAACAGGACGCACGATTTTCTCTCATTGAACCATTTCAGTGGATATTACTTGTTTTCTACACTCAAGACTGTAATACAGAATTAGCATGCTGGCACTTTTATTCCTGATGAAAGCAATTTCATGAAATGCAAACTCGATCAGTGTGTGCACACATTTTATAAACACAGCCTGAAAATATCATGGAGAAGGTCATAGAAAATTGGCAGTTTCAGTTACGTAACATGAAACAAAAGAACAGCTCTGGCTCTGTCAGGTGTCTGAACCTTCAATGCCTTTGCTAGAATCTTCCATTTGGACTGATAAGTCTATCTGGTTGAAAAAAAAACTCTTCTTATGTGCAAAGCAAACCTCAGAATCACCTTGGACATCCTAGGCCAAAGCTGGGGAGAACTGGAATGGATTAAGATATGCCTGGCTGCCTTTTGCAGTCCTGTCAACATGGGCTGGGTGTCTTTGCTGCACAGATCAGAGAGACATGAGAAGGTCATCGCCGCTGGGGAAAAAAGGCAGTGAAAATATTGTCCTGACAAGATGTAGAGTGACTTTTGTAACCCGAGGCTTGAGTTTCAGATTAAACAGTTGGCTGATAGAAGGGGTGAAGTTGAAGGAGGTGCTAAAGAGGGATGCGAAGGGTGTTAATCCCATCACATTTCAATATGTCCTCTCCTTCAAACCAATTTTCATTAGATTTTAAGAATACACATGACAGAATTCCATGCTTGTCACAGATCTCTGGATGCCACAATGAATGTTTTACTGAACAGCACCTAGGAGCTACCTTGTGGAGTGTGCATCCTCTCCACAAAGGTTGAACTTTTACATTGACAGGCCTGAGCTTCAATAAACCTGACATGGTATTCACTTTCTCTGGTTACTTATCTAACTGTCATCTCTACAAAAAATAAATAAATAAATAACAGCTTCAAAGGTATCTTGAGGTAAGGGTCACCAGCTAGTTTACATTTCGTCATATTTTTTGCCATGATATTGTTTTAACATGCAGTGTCAACATGCATAATATGGCATTTAGAGTTTGTCATCTGTTGGACAGGTGCGTAAAGTTCTGGATTATGTGGTGGTTTGTCATGTGGAAAATAATACCTAAGAACACATCGTTTTTACTGCAGAAATATTTTGTCTCACAAGCTTTATTGAGATACTGATTCAATTTTCCAACAGAAGTTGACATCTGTCCACACCACTAAAAATACTAATACTTATCTTAAAGATCAGGAGTTTTGCGAGTTATAATTGTCAACTAACTGACCTGACGTAAACCTCATGGAAGACCTATCGGGAATTTGTCAAGAGGAAGACGAGAGACACCAAAGTCCAAAGTTCAGAGGAGCTGAAGGCCACCAGTGAAGAAATTTGTTTGTCCTTTAAACCTCAGCAGACCGACAGGGTGAAGTCAAACACTTGAGAATTTATCTCATTTTACATTGAGATAAATTTACATCTTTACCCAATAGATCAAATTAAAAGAAATACAGGAAGATTCAAAGGTGTGAGAGTTAATCTGTGCCCAGAGATTTGTGAGCATACTGTACTAGGCAATATTGTGAATTAACCAGACTTGTAATATTTAAAAATTTCTCAGTATAATTTTTAAATGATCTATTTAGAGCCTGCAGATCCATTACAGATAAACAGTTCCAATAATAGAACGATACTTTGAATGTAAAGAACTTTACACAAGTGATGTTTCATTATGGGTGCTGCTTTTCTTCAGATATTATTTTTTGCATTTTTCATTATTTACTAGGCCTTGTACCGATGAGATCATCTCTCTACGCTGGCAGTTTTTGTCAAGTTTCTAACATGATACAGAAAAAATAAAACAACTTCAGCCCCACTCTGCATTAGTTTGGCAGATTCTTACTTATTAGCTGCTTTTAATTTCCCATTAGACCCACAAAAGCTCTATTCATGTGCTCTTTTAGGTAACTCATTAATTTAGTGTGATGCAAGTGAGATGGTGAGTGAGGGCTTCTTGCCAAGAGTTGCTTAGCATTTTATGCATAAAAGAAGCACAGAATGGAGCAGATGGTTACATTAGGGAATGATGATACTGGCACAGTGTTAGATGTGAATATGTCTTTGTGTCTGTTTGCAGGTGTGAATAATTACTTGCTATATTTATTTAGGATACTGGGAGGTAATAATGTGGAAGTAATAAGAATGTGCATAAACCTCTGTCACTTTTTTTCTTTTTTGTGATATATATGGGTGGGTATCTGTGAATGCTGCTAAAAATCCATCTCTTTCCCCCCTGGTTAACTATGTATTTCCACAAAAGCAGAAAATAAAATGAAAAATTAAAAATGGAGCTACACATGAAAAACAGGTGTAGTTTGATAACAAAGGAGTGGGATACTTGCCCAGCAGATTTTTGCGTGTTCTGTCCAAGTAATTCTGGGCCTAACAAAGGGCTTAACTGGCTTTTCACAGCAGGGGGAACATTTGCTACCAATAACCAGCCTTCAGGGATGTTTTAAAGTTGAATGGATTTTCTTCTTTTGTCACCAGCAGCCCTCACTGACACTCTGAGCCACTTAAGATGCAGCATCCTTATAAAGTAAGGTTTTATTTGGCTTTAGGTAAATTACAAAATGAGATAGCTCATATTGCACATTAAGAAAAGAAAAAAACTGTACAGTAAGTTAATGTGAGATCAGCAGTTGGTGATGCATTGAGTGTGAGTGACTACTACAAACATCATTTTCTAAACATCAATTGCATTGGTTCCCTTTTTTAAAAACATTTGAATCCATTCTCCCAAACAAACTTATGTCTTCCAACATATGAAATGTGACCTGAAGCTGGTCTTTGGAATTTATCTATGTTCTGTATTCAACTTTCACAGTTTCAAAGTTTTGTGTAAAAATAGACACAACAGAAAGATGCAACTTTAAATTATTGCATTTTTTTTGTGAAATTCAAGACAGTCCCAGAACATCTCATTTGAAGACTGACTGGTTAGACAGCATAAACTGAAGTGAAATAGTTTGTTTTGATGGTGAACTTAATCTGTGTGAAGATCCACACATTGCAGTCTCTTATTGTTGTCTGTTTCAATAATAACATTTACATACACATCTCTGCATAACTGCAGTACATGTGGCGCTGTCTGAAGTTGCCTACTATAGGAAATATCTTTATAAATATATATAAAATCAATTCTCTTGCACATATTGATATTAAAGGTTCATTTCTGAGCATCGCAAACAGATTTGATCAATGAGAAAATAAAAAGATGTGAAGGAGCTCTCATGGAAGAACCTCTGAGGGGCTAGAGACATTGCAATTATAGAAACTATTGACTTGTGTTTCCCAAGATATGATCAATTGCAGTGGAATAATGACATCTCTGTGTTGTTTTGACCCATTCACAGCCAAGGCAATTTATTTTGTGTGACAGGAGGCTTGCGAGGGACAACTCAGCTGATGTGTTCCAGGGATCAGGGGGAGGAGAGTTCTGAGCTGGAAAGACAGAGAGGAGAATGAGAGGAAGGTCATTACTTTGTGCGTTGGCCTCTTTTAGGATGAGCACCCACATATTTTCCTTTGTTGAAGTTTGTTAACCTTTCCTGTCACCTTCTTAGACATTTTGGCTTCTGTAGAAAACCTTTAACATGCTTTAAATATTTACTTGTAAGAAAGATATTTTATAAATCTATGCCTGTATTATTTCATAAAGCCATTAAAAATTAGTTGAAGTATTTTTTGCACAGGTCAGCTTTATATTGTTTATTTCAAAAGACGGGATAAAAATAAATCTACCCATTAGCCAGTGCATTACCTATAAAACAATTTGCCAAAAAAATAACATGCATGTATTTAGAGCCAGAAAACCCCAAATCATGGTGGCAAATTAAATAGTTGTCTTCAAAGGAAATAAGTATTTTTCAAATTCCCTTTTCTGACAAAAAAAAGCCACTTAAGTCCCACCTACCCATAACAGCTGACTTTCATCATATATGGAAAACAACCACTTCTGCCAAGCTATTGATTTTGATGCAAAGTTTGTTTTTTTCTACTTTTTCTGAATTATTTCAACAACTAGAGTGTTGCCATGAGTCCAATTCCAAAGCACACACATAGCCAGGGAACTGCTAAGTATTTAGTTTGAAACTGTGACATTTATTGGTGGATGAATAACAACGTACAAATATTTAGATTTTCAAAGTTATATCTTTGAAAAATTAACCCCCATTTTTTTCTCTTAACAGTCTAATTACCCTGAAAATGTAAGTCTAATCCAAGTACACAATGACTCTTTGTAGGGATAGAGGTACAAAGCAATTATTCTCATCTTTAGTGTATTGCTTTAGAGCATCAGATCTTTTTCATCTCTCCATGGATAGAGAGCAACATGTGTTGTTTTTCTCTTTGTCTCTACTAGAGAGCAACCAGAATGCATCTTGTAGAGTTACACTGTCATCAAAGTGACAAATGGGGGTTAACAATCAAAGATAAACTGTTTACAAAAAAGTTATTTGGACTTTTATGCAAATCTTCATTGAAGTCATCACTTGGTTGAACCTTTTATGTAAATCTCTCTTCAGAAGGAACTCCTTTTATTCACTCACATCTGTATTTCTCTGTGACACAGATAAATGGGGCAATTGTAGACAGTGGAAAAAGTACTCCAAGTCCACTCACCTGTTCACAGAAAATGATCCATCAGGCACCAGATGACCCCTCTGCCCGTGCCTTTGCCTCGTCTGCAATTCGTTTAAGTCCCAATCCCAGTTCCACCCACACATCCATTCTCACTTTGCTGCAGCTTTTTCCCTGTCACTGGCACATCTTGGTCACAATCTCCCGGTAATCACTTTACAGGTGGGGCTCGTTGAGGAACTGAGGTTAAGTATTTGCTTGGAAAAAAGGTTGACTAACATGGGCACAAGACGAATATCTTGTGTAGTAGATTGTGCAGCAACAAACTGAAGTGTCTATGTTGTCTAATAGCCAATTAACCAAAACATTTTGCCCAACCAGAAAAAAGATCTTTATTGAAAATTAAGGTTAAGTTGCTCTAATTAGGTTAGTAAAGCTGAATAAAACCATATGTAACTTTGGCGATTAATTCAATGAATTAGGCAACTAATAAATTTGTGAATGATGGACCTGATGACTGAATCAATACAACATGATTGGATTACTGAGATAAGTAGTGAAGATACGAGGGTTAGAATTTCTCACTTGTAGAGAGCATGAAACCTGCATATGAAGATTATCTTTGTAGAATTTTAAGCTTTCTTCAAAAAGTGAACAATTCAAATCTTTTACCTATTTTCAAATAATTTGAAACTGTAGTATATTAGACCACAGTAGCACAACATGGGAAACATATATTTTAAATAAAACACTGGTTGGTTATTTTTTTTAACATCTTCAAAAACAATTATGGTAAAGAAAATAAAAAAGTTGCATCAGTCTTTTAAAAATATTCTACTTTACATTGTAGTTCAGCTGACATATAGATCTCTACATAAATAAGTAAATGTTACAAAATATCTTCATATCTTTCAACTCAATAGAAATTAAATGTAAGAGGACTATTTTTACTTAGGTTTTATGTTTACCAAAGCAAAATTAAGTAGAAGGATTTTCTTCAATCATATAAGTTAAACACATCTCTGTTGTTTCTATCAGTGACTAACACAGGATGGTCGCATAGTGGACTTTAAAGCTGCAACCTTTTTTGCACTCCATCTCCCATTCATATGATTATGTATGTGCATGCATTCTGCTCCATCTGCTTTGAGAATCCACAACAGAACTATTGCCAAAAACTGGGAGCAAAAGTGTTACAAAACTTTTAATCAGTCCTGCTTTGTAAAGTCCTCTTGAGTTTGCATGTCCTTTCAATTCAGAAGCTAGACAGAAAGGCAAATCTGCCTCTACAATAACTCTGCAAACAGCAATTGTCCTACTTTAAATGGAACATTATGCATGCATTTAGGGGAAGAATGTGCATTTCTGTGCATATATGTGTAAATTATATCCAGGGCAAAAAGCTTCTAATAGTATTCTTAAAGACCAGAACTGTTTGTGTTATGCAAATTAGATAAAAATATAATCTGCTGAAAGATGGTGGTAATTATAAGAAAGAGGATGAAAAAGAGGAAAACTATCTGCTGCTTCCTTTAAACAAAAAAGTGCGTGCAGTGATCTACTGGAGTCGCAGCATCAGAGAGAGTGACTTAAAAAAGCTCAAAAATCTAAAAAGAAAGCTGGATCTGGGATGCTCTGGAAACTCTGGAGATGATTGAGCATAGAAAGATTCTTCATAAAATGAACATTATGAACAACCCTGAGGACCTGATACTGCTACGTAACAACAAAGTGTTTTCAGTCAGAGACTTCTTCAGATCTCCTGTAAGACTGACTGCTACAGTAGGTCTTTCATGCTAAACCCATCACCATCTACAACTCTAAGAAAAAACTGTATAACATGAGATATAACATTAATTTTAGAGATTAATAATTTATTTTTGAATTGAACTAGTAATGAATTGTTGACTTCCCTGTGAGAATGTTGCACTTTGGAAACTCTTTAGATAACTATCCAAAAGCACCCAGAACACCATTTATTATTTTTGTACTAGTTACATTTAAAGATTATTGGTTGACATAAAACTAATGAAAAAAATCCAGATTGTCCTTTTAAGTTGCAAAAGAAAATAGTCTTTTCAGGTTGAGACATGTTGATACAAAGGCTTTCAATCGAGAATGGACTATTTCATAAAGGGATTTAAAAAAGTGGGCAACAAAACAGCAATCCAAATTATTTGTAGTTTCAACTAACTGATTCATAGATTTTCTAATACTAACTGGCTGGATAATATGTTCTGTTTTGTTCCAGGCAAATCTAACTGTCAATATTCTGTAATCTTTTTAGCTTACAATTGTCATGAGTTGAAAAGCGAGGGCTGCAAATATTGAAATGTGTGTAGAATAAGTTAGTTGCAGTGGAGTAGACTGCTTCGTGCTGGTTTAGTTTTACACTCTGAAATGCTTGGTCATGAGGCAATGACAAAAAACCTCCATTCAGTGTAAGGATATTAGCGAAGAGGTTTCTTTTTATTTGTTTTGGTTTAGCTGAATTGTTTGGGCGGCATGAAAAGATATTTTGGTAGTATCGCTGGAAATTTAGTCTTGGAGCTTTGCTGTTAAGATTTTAGCCACTTTTAAATGAGATTTCTTGACACTAATGATTGCAGCACGATTGCCAGAGTGAAATGTTTTCTCTGCTTACAGTAAACACTGGAGTTAAAATAGCCCGAGGTTGAAGTCACAGACTCTGTGATCCTCGCACCTCGTGTACTTGTGAAATCTGCTACCATCCTATTTCTGTATCTGTGAATCACAAACTGTCATGCACAATTAACCAGGAATTACTGTTGCCATCCACTTAACAATGTGCAATGCTTTGTCATAATGCTTTGTGAACTGAGGGGCCTTCCATATTTCCTTGATTTTCCTATGTGCTACACACCTTGCAATTTTTTTCCGAAGCACACTTTGGAAAAGATTTCCTTTCCATAACTGAACCAGTAAAGAGGGCATTGGCAGACAATTTCCTGTTTTCTCAGTGATGAAGGACTAAGTGGTGATAAAAAAGTAACACATTTCACAATGCAGTTTCTTTAATTAGACAACAGAGTCTTGGGAAAAGAAAATAAGTTGGGGGAGAAAGAAGGTAGAGAAAGAGGAAGATGAGATTGTTAATTCCTTTGCTGTCTCTCTGCATTTGAGCATTCATTAATCTAAGATGGGGGCAGACCTTGTTGTCTTGCTAAGCATCTTTTTTTAAAGCAGCCACCTTTAGCCCCTGTGCAGCATTGAGAAACTGTCAAAGATGTTTCACGGGCGAGATATGCTGAGAGTGAGAGATGGATGCTGTTAGCATACCGAGCCTCGCTGCTGTCCCTCCTTACAACACTCAGGACCCTGCAGCCAGAAAGCGAATCCATGACACTTTTCCACACAAGCAGAGAGGCTCTTGGACTGTGACCTTCAAAGTTTACTTGGAATACCAATCAAGAGCGCTTTAATGTTTATCGTGTTCCTGTTACAGTTAATTGAGTTATTGTTGGCAGAGACGAACGAGCTCCTGCCATTTGTTTTGCTATTAGTGTTGATGTGATATTAGAAATGATTCAGACTTTTTTTTTTTTCACTTCTCAATTAGAGCGATGTAATCTGTGTTTACACAACACATCTACATATTTGTAAAATATCTACTGTAATTGAAAACAAGACAATTAATTTGAAGCACGGGACGTCAATGGAAATTGAACAAACGGGTATGTGTCTATCATTAACTTAGTGCAATTGGCAGTTCACATGCTCCATGTTGAGAGTCTGTTCATCAGTGCATACATACATATTTATTACCCTGGCAACTCAATTCACATAGCAGGAGGTCTCAATAAAGGTGACAGAGAGGTGAACATCCATCATAATGGCTGCTACAAGTATGTTGGACTGATAGCAGATGTATGTTTGTATGTGTGTATTTGTAAGCATGTCTGTACACGGATGAAGGGCTTCTCATTTCCCAATCTGCGCCCCCCCCCAGAGGCATTGGCACCCCGTCCCTCTCCTGGAGTCTTGTCAATAACACGTCTGCTGCCTCCATTTCGCCCTGAGGAGAAAGCCACGTGGCTGGGTCTAAGGTAGAGCCAGAACCCCTTCTCCCTCCCATCCTGCTCTCAGACTGCCATTAATCCACTGTTTCGGCAGACACAATCCATCTCCCCTTGGCACCTGTTTGACAGAGGGTAAAAACAGGGATGAGATAGTAGAGTCCAGATCAATGCCTTCGATCCTGGTCTCCATCTCAGCAGTCATTCTTCTGCCACTGGTTGTTGTTACTGTTATGTTGTTTGGCCTGGTGTTTTCCACAACTAAATTATGGTTACAACCAGGGATAGATGCATGACCTATGAAAATGAAAAGTTAAATAAATAACTGAAATGGTGTTATGACAGTAATGATAATTGATTGGCTGCAACACAAGAACCGTTTATTTTCAAACCATAATAATGTCTTGGTCTTGTAAAAACAAAGCTCAGTTGGTTGAGATAACATGTCTATTAGGAGATCAGTTTCTTCACGTAATAAAATAAAACTATATTTATTATTCCAAAATATGATCTGTGAAAAATACCACACAAAATATATGTATGTACTTTTGTTACCAGCTTCTGGAGGGTTCATAGTTTGACAGATTTATTCAGCTACATCGTTTTGCAAAGCAGTTCAATTCCAAAGCTGGTAAAATCAGTATTTTGCGGTAGTAATAAAAGTCACTGATGAATCTCTCATCCAAGAATGGAAATTCTAAACTGAGACTTTGAAAAAGCAGCAAAAAGCTGGAGCTTATTGTACTTAAAAAGGATTTTCATACCTGTCTCTTCGCTGGCTGTTATGTCACTCCACTTTCCCTATTCCGCTGTGCAAAGTCAATCAGAGACTATTTCACTGAAGAAATGTTTCCCGTCTTTTGATTGAAGTCTCAGAAAACACTTGGCACTACTGCATTGGTTTGACATTGCTCGCTTTCAGATGCATGAAAAGTAGTAGTTTGTACTGCTAAAACTTGGAGGTGGAAACTGAGCATAAAGGCAAGGAAACACCACAGCATGGGTCTAATATGAGGGAACTGAAGCTCCCTTTAAATGTTCACAAACCTCCCTCTAGTTCTGGTAACAATACATTTTGTTCATACAGACATTCAACAAGTTGAGATGTGTTGAATTACATATTAATACGAGATATATTTGATAAAGGTGATGCTTCAGATAAAGTTACTATATAGTTGCCAAGCAAAGTCAAAGATGCCAACAAATAGAGACACAGAAGCACTTTGAACTCCTCACAATAATTTGTGAGAAATGTTTTTGGAGAAGCCTGTGTACCCTAATGTTCTGTTCCCCGTCACTATGCCCCTTGCATTTAAAGATACAGAAACCAATGCACTGAAGCTACTGCTGACAGGTTGGGACCTGAGCTTTTCATATTTGTCCTTTGTGTTTTCCAACACATTGCAGCTATACTGTGACTGCTGAAAGGTCGGGTAGCAGTTCTCCTCTATCCTGACTTTAAGGTGAGTTGTACTGTTGTATTATGTTTGAATATAGATATGTGTGGTTTGTGGTCTAAATAGTGCTGATAAAACAGTAAAAACATGCTGATGACATCATATTGGTTCTAGAGGCCAACAAGGTCAATCTGTTTCAAAGGGTCTGATTAATGTAAGACTGGAAATATAAACTAGAATTCATAGTAGATGTGTAAACTTATAAAATGAAAAGATTTACAAACATGGACTGAGCAGGGAATAATTTTGGAATTTTGTATTAAGATGATTTACACTGTTAGATATTACTTCTTTGTGAATTCAGAATAACTTTTTGAAAATATATTAGTGTCAACACAGATGTGTTAGTGCTCCCTTGTTACTGTTAGAATAACAGACAACATTATTCAAATTAAACAACAGAAAGAATCAAAAGAAAACTGTACAAAAAAATAAAACAACAACTTTTCATGTGTGATTCCTAAAATTTTAGTAAAATAAGAAAAACATATTTGGCCTTTATTTTTACACTCATCATCCATTAGTAAAATGTCATCATGTCTATGTTTGCTGTAGTTACAGTTATCATGTGTTAAAATTATCAACATATTAAAAACAACATATAATATTCAGACTCAAAGAAAAGTAGTTTGACTTGGTTTTAACGTCCTCTACGTTTCACAAAGGATTTGCAGTAATATATTTACATTTGCTTTGTTGCTGCTTGTTTGACTGTAAATACACAGGCTGCAGGGCTCAACACTGAGGCATCGGTTGCAAGCTGGTGTTCTTTCTATGCAGATTTCTGTGTAGGTTTCCATCTGTGATGATGTCATTCTCCTCACCTTCGCACCACACTGCCAGAGACTGAAACATTGTGGGTGTTCAATCAACTGAGAACAGAGGCAGATTTGCATGCTGTTCTTTTGAAAGCTAGAAATGTGTAGCCTTTGAAGATAATAATACACATTGACATGATCAAATGTTGATTGAGTGAGAGTTAACTTGATACTGGAGAGGAGGTGTTCTCAAGTCTCTCCCAGCACTTATTAGGTCATGTTGTGTTTACCTTACTTATGGTCTTGGATTTATTTCCTTCCACTGATCTGACTGATTTAAAGATGTCAGTAAGTAATTATTTTATCTCTGTTTTAGCTCCATGGTTAGTGGATTCTGGCAGCTGTGCAAGCACATCAATTTTGTAAGTGTCTGTTGTGCTGAATAGAATTTTATTTTTACTTAAAACTTTTAAAGTGATTGATTTTTCTGTAAAATTGTGTCTGGGATTCAATTTGCCTCAATGGTAAGGGAGATTGAGGGAGCAGGGAATCTAGATACGCTAATGTATTAAAGCCATTTGAGAATTTTGTCAGTTCGTAAACATAGAAGCTTAGACTTGACACTGTATGAACCTTTCTCTGTTTTTTACAGCATTGTTTCACCTTTCAGGGTGAAATCTAGTGATGGATGTATTGTGATTTTTATTTCTCTTGGGTACACTGTTGGTGGTATCCACCTTATGCATGCTAAACCAATGATATCTGAAATGCCCTTGCGCGACTGAGTAGGCCATCATCACACCCTGGTGTGATGTGCTGGCTTTCACAGTGTGGTGTGGGTAAGGTGAGAAAACTGGGAAGTGCTGTGATGCACTATATCAAGAGAGAGCTCAGAAGGCTGCTTTGAGCCACGAGATGAGAAGGATGACTGAAGCAAAGAAAGTGTTGCACCAAATTAAAATCATACATCTGAGTAAAATGCATGATGAAACAGTTATAAACGTATAATAATGAGGGAACAGGGGAGAGTTCACAACTAAGGTGTTTGTGTGAGGAGCAGAGGAAGCAAACTGAAAACTGAATAAATACAGCAAAACATACCATACCAGCAGCTAAGTCATAGTAAACATCAGTTGACAAAAGACCTTTAAGAGTGTTATAATGCTTAAATATAGCTGCAGGGATTTATACAGGGCATGCCAAGGGTCAGACTCTGCTCTTCTGTAACTACACTACGTTTTTCTCTGTCCTCTGCCAGGAGATCATTATTTCATGGATGAACATCAAAGAAGTATGTTAAATGTGAAGTTTTTGATGACTGGGCAAATGTTGTTTAAGATTTGAAAGAGTTGTTGGTTCTGATAAAATCAATGTGATTACTTTAGTAAATAAACACCACTTAACCATGAAGTATAAAGTTACCAGATCAGTAGAATTTGATGATGTTTTTTCTCTCTCTTTTTCTTAGATGCTAACTCTTAAGGTCCCTGACTTTGTATGATTTTCTTTAATCTTTTTTATAACAACGATGGGTGTAGACCTCCAAGACAAACTTGTCTCGAAGAATACAGAAAAAAATTCTGCCTCTTTGCCTCTGTTGCCGTAGTACAATAGATCAAATAGATCAAAATACATTCACATTAGAACAGTCTAGTCAAAGCATCAATCCAAATGAAAATTAATAGCAAGACTTTTGAAAAAACCTGAAGCTCTCTATTGAAAGTGACAGAGATTGAACTATTTTAGAATATAAAATGCAACATACAGAAGCAAGCCAAACTATGAAGTTCTATGTAAAACTAAGTTGAAAACTATGCATCATTTCCCAATTATGTGATACTTTATGTTGCTCTTTTATCTAATATTCAGAGAAAATTCATTTATGGTTATGAAGCAAAAAAAAAAGTATAAAGCACACTATCAAGGGCGTGTATAAACAGAATGCTAACAAAGAAGCAGGTCTTCAGACTGACTCACTACAAATTACACCAACAGGAGACATAAAAGAAATCCATAAAGCTCATCATATTTTTCTGATGCAAATCTGAAACATAAAATGCATTCATCTGAGTATGTTGCATTATGTGAGGTGCTATAAGAAAATCTCAAGGGTTCTGTTAGGTTAAGTAATTAGACTCCTCGAGACTGAGGTAGAAACAGTAGCTAGCATGAATGCACTCTTAGGTTGCCCCACAGTGGGTTCAGGAACAAAACACCCACACTCACTTCAGTACCTGCCAGTAATCACCTCTGTCTCATTTGACCCATTTAGTGTAACATTATGCTTACGCAGCTGGCATGATTTTAGCCTTCTTTACCATCCCCTGCTATTTCTACCCAAGCAAACTACCCTGATGAGAAATTCAAGGCACTGATGAAAAATCAGTCTGCTAAAAAAGAACTTTTAGATTAGGCCTTCAGAACATTATATCCACACTCCATATTGCTGCTCCCCCAGTGAAGGTGCCAGAGCCTTGGTTTTCGATGCAGCAACTGCAGCAGCAGGCTGTGTCTGATCTATGTGACCCAGGAGAGGGGTCCAGAGACCTGGCGGCTTGTTGAGAATACAGATCAACCGCCTACATGTCCCGAACTCTGCCCTTTCCACTCATTACTGCACACATTCGCTTTCCAGGGAATCGTGATGCTGCTGAACGAACCCTGCACTGAACATCCTTGTTGAGAATGTGAATGCTGTGGAAGCTTTTTCCAACTGTGTGAAAGTGTAGTTGGTTTTAATATAATGGTTGCTGTATTGTGTTTTACTGATATGAATGTGTATCAAATGATAGCAAATTTGGATTGATAAGCAAGTATGGAAGGATGATCTTTAAAGGAACAATATTATGTATTTTCCTGACACATAGTGCCATTTTATAGCACAATTAAGTAGCTATAAAATGCTGTCATCTCCAGTTGATATAAAAATACTATATATATCACACCTAACGTAAAAAAAACCAAAACAAAATAAATTGACAAGACACTTTGAAATTGGGCCTCTGTCTCTTTAAGAAGTTGCTGCTCTTTGTGACACTCTGCCTTCAGCACATCATCATGACAAAGCTCCTCCATGATGCTATTTACCACTGTTCTTACGAGCGTTGGACTGAGTAATTTATACGATGACCTCGGCAGACTTCCAGCTCCACCAGGTGTTCAGGTGCTAATTGCTGCTGCCGCTAGTCTGGAGGGGCTGACTTAAGGAGTCATGGGGGAGGGGAAATCTGTGTGAACAAACCTTTAAATTAAAATGTTGGAGAACCCCAGGAAAACTACAGCAATTTGTTCTGCTAAAAAGTAATTTGTGTTTTACGACACAATATAATACCATAGATTTGTTTAGTTAAAACTTTCCTTTTATTTATTAAAAAAGATACGGCGGAACACAGCCCGTGGCACTAAAGCAATTTTTTAATTAGTGTGAACTAATTTAGTGACAGTATCCTGGCATGTCTAAACAACAGCAGAAAAAACTGCAGAAACACAGCAAACTTTTTTTTTTTCTGTTTTCAGACTTTTCAGCTGTGCAAACTCAAACAAAGCCCACTTCATCATAATGAAGCTCTGTCGGAGCGGATTGAAGGCCGTTGTCATGAATAATTATAGCATGGCAAAGGAAGATGGCAGAATACAAAGCAAAGAGAGAGAGAGGGAGGGGGAGCTGTTGAGTAAACAGGTGTGTGTCATAAATTACACATCTGTAATGCACCTTACTTTTTGATGAAAGCATTTGAAAATGTCTGTGTGTTTATTTTGGTTTTCATTTGCAGACCTAAAAAGGCAAAAGATACAACACAAATTTTGTTTTTGGGAAGCATGAAAAGCTTTTATGCTTAGGTACTGTCGTGATGTAATCCACCTTTGGGGTATTTAGTTAATTATGCTACAAAGAGATTAATTAGAGAGGACAGATGCACTACGTGTGTGTGCTGCTTAACTAGTGCAACAGTGCCGTTGTTAACCCCACACAGAAACGTACCACAAGCGCACACACACACCGGGCTCTCGGTGCCCTTGCTCGAAGCCATGTGCCCTGCTCTGTTGGTCACAGAGGTGGGAGCAACAAGCCGTGAAGAGGGGGACTTCCAGCTCAACAGTTCCACTGGCCTCTGACATCCCCCTCTAGTCCTGATGGTAAACTAACAACTGCTGGACTCAGGGATGCTCAGGCCAGCTTAAGAAGATAACGACCTAACAGCACAGCTGGGTCCCAAAAGACTGGCAGAAAGTATCTTAAAAGACTGAATCACATCATGTGTGTCTCCCTTTTTTAATTGCTTTTAGTCCGTATGCTCTTCTATTAATATACAAAATAGTCCTGAACACATTGCAGGTGTTTTTTGTAGCAAAATACTGTTTTAGTTTTGCTAAATGAGATTCCTCCTGGCAGATTATAGAAGCATAATAGTTTTTTTATTCTATGGAAGCATCTAGGGAAATGTGTTTATTCTTCAGCATCAGCTCATACAGGATTTAGAAATCTGTCAGGTTTTTCAGCAAACATAAAGAAAAGTTGGCTTATTTGCTACTAGGTAAGGACAAATTTATAGCAGCGTTTTACAGATTAAGTTAATGCTAAAGTATAGGGTATAATCTTTGTTGTAGACAAATATCCTGTGTAGAACAGAACAAGACTTTTCTGCAGATGCCATACATTCAAACTTACCAAATATAAAAAAAATGTAAAAATACTGTCATACGTCTAGTGAACGACTAAGTGAAGTTACTTGGCTTTGTTTATAAACCAAGTCTAGATAAAAATGTGGTTTTCATCTGTTTTCCAGGTGACCTGTTCTGTGAGCAGAATAAGTCAATCTGAAACTTTTGCAGTTGTTTTTATGAAGTGATTTGGTAAAAAATTTTAATTTAACGTCACTTATCACCTCATGCTATGACATAGACAGAATCCCTAA
Organism: Brachyrhaphis roseni; assembly: GCA_903066815.1. Classification (NCBI taxonomy): domain Eukaryota; kingdom Metazoa; phylum Chordata; class Actinopteri; order Cyprinodontiformes; family Poeciliidae; genus Brachyrhaphis; species Brachyrhaphis roseni. Next base: position 47,953 of record CAEFZY010001463.1, read on the forward strand.
CCAAACCACTTTTCAAATTGTGAGAACTTCCAGTTGTAATTTATTGTTCAGTCTCTTACATGTGTTTCTACAAAGCAGATGGAACAATCAAAATCTATCAATCTCTCCACATCTCCTCCACCTCCTACCTGTCCTTGAGGAATCCCATAGATATTGTGGGTGTGTTTAAGGAAAAACTGATTCCGATCAAGGTGACAGGAACACAAAGGTGCTAGCATCCCTTCATCTCTCAGGGATTTTTACATCCGATCCTCCAGGTTGCCATCTCAGCAACGATAGTGTATTCAGGTGGGATTGGGAGGGGGAAGAGGTGAAGAAAGATGGGATGTAAGTGCTTCTGTCGGACATAAGGGTTACTTCTTCCTGGTAATTAATATGTTTTACATTTATTTTTTTGCTCTCTTGCTGATAAAATGCATAATAAAGGTCAGACTGTTGACATGTAATTCAAAATTCTTAAATTTTAGGACAATTCTCTGGTATACATGACCAGATGCATATCCCCCATTGATATGTAACTTAAAAGGGAGATATAATGTAAAATATACATTTTTGAGCTTTATGTCATGCTCTAATGTTATTTCCTCACCAAAAACCTACCTGGAGTGTATACTTTTGATCATTTTATGCATGTTTGAGAAATTTTTAGGTATCCAGTTGCACATTTCGCACAACTCTAATTACTAATTTCCTAATTTGTTGACTTCAAAATACTACACTGAATTTTACTTAGGGGCATCTGTCTTGCTTAAAATTAGTCTGGGACAGATGCAACCATGGACATGAAAAGCAGTTTTTAAAGGAGCTCAATGTAACCACAAGAATAATGACACTTTGTTATTTGCAAGATGAACCCAGGAGGAGTAGAAGAGGAGATGGTTGGTTAGCTGGGCGACTTTGTGGAAATGTCACCCCAAAATTAAGTTGACAAAATCCAGTGATTGTGTTGTTCGGGGTTACATAAAGAAGACGTAGCTATATATCTGACAGTCTGTGATTAGGAGATGAGATGAAGGTGGTTCTGCATGCTTGGCATGTTTCCAGTCTTCTCTGTGAGGAGGAGCAGAGGGCAGTCAGGCACATAAGTGATTTTCAGTAAGGCGGGAAGCTTCCTGGTAAGGATTACCCAAGGAGTCGACTGTCATATCCTGACCAAAGGAACAGCAAAAAGACTTGTAGGATCTCTGGCAAAGAAAAAAGAGATTGGCATGAAGCATGGGAGCCTTGCAGGAAGAAGTGGCTGAAGTGCTCCAACATGAGCTCTTTGGACACTAAGAATCTAGTATGAAGGAGACAATAAGGGATGAATTCCAGCAACAAGGACCTTTAGAAAAGTGTATAAAAAGCAATTTGGTGATCTTCTTCTTCAACCAGACCTTTATACTACATCCTGCTGAGCTTTTGATATTCTGCAGGAGATGATGAAGTGATGCCCTCTTTGCACAAAAACACACAAGATCGACAGACAACCCATCAGATGTGACAGTAAGGTGTAACTTCATAGAACATACAATTTAAGGAGCTCAATTATATAAGAGCCCAATAAAATGTGCGGTTGTAATGTGACAAAGTGTTAAAAAATTGAAGAAATATCACAAGGCATGTTTCTTTATTCTTTCTTGCCGGGTGCATGCCTAAGCTTGTTGCTCTCTCTTTTTCTAAACTCTCCTTTTGAGTGAAGACAAATAGAAACTCAGTACTCCTGATTTATAAAATCTGTGGTATATCAATTCAGATTTGTTGTCAAATTACCCTTGCATATTGTCTACATTTCATCCCCAAATTCCCACTAATAAATCTTATCATCAAGCTCAATGATGCAATGTCCACTCAGAGAATGTGTAAGTGAAGCGTGCATGCACAAATCGCCATTTTCACTAAGAGATGAACTCTGAAAAATGAGTATACTTTCAAAAAATGTGGCCTTACTTTACTTGCAGTTTGGATCTCTCTGTAATTCCGCCAGACAAGAAAGTCACTTACTGAAAGTTTCCATGGTTGTATCTGACTTCACTCCCTCAGCTGCTTTTGGCAGCTCCAGTGTGAAATCCTCTGGGAGTAGTTTCTACAAGAGCCATCCGCTTTTTTAAGGTCGAAGCTCTTAATTATGCTGGGTGTAAATGAGAGGACTGAAGAAAGAGCTGGCTGGCCAGCCAGAGGCCCCGTGTGGGGGTGACAAAGCTTATACCAGCACATCGGCTTTCTCAGCCGTAGGCTCTGCGCAGATGAAAGGAGGACAGAGAAAAAGACAGAACATAAGGCATGTCTACTAATGTGTCAACTCAGTAAGCCGGTAGGAGGATGAATAAAGCTGCTTCATCTCTAGCAGTATGAAGAAAAAAGATGTTACTCCGAAACTAATTACAGTCTTAGTGTTTGCTGTTATATTTGTGGATCACTGATTAACTAATTTGGTGGGTTCACAAATAAATAAACTGAAATTGGACAATGCATGTGTCCTGTTTATCATCTAACTTTGTAACTATTTTTTCTCTTATAGGAATGTAACTGTTCAAGGAGTCACCCAACAGTCAAACGCAATGAAAGGAAACAGCTTCAGCAATAGCAGGTTTAAATAGCAGCTATGAAAGTGCTATAATAATAACCTTCTTCAATCAGTCACCTCAAGAGGGAAAGGTGTAAACTGTGTAAACCATATTCCTATTCCCTCAGATATTATATGTTTTATATATCTACATTCTGTTAATGCCTCAACCATCTCTGAGCAAGTAAGGTTTTATGTTTCTAGTGGTCATGCTCCATGTGATTTTGGTACAGGCACAACATTCGTAAACATTTTTCATCTATTCTGAATTGTGATTTTGATCCCGGTTGCAATTATGTGTAATTGCTGATCGATAAATTGCTTCCCTCCTTGACATTGTTATTGGAAAACAGTGAATGACTGTGGAAACCCCATCACCTATTCAATATATTATTAATGTAAAAAGTAGATTGTGGAGGTGATAACTTTAATAGGTTTCCACTTTTGGGTCTGGATGTATCATTGTTCAGATTTGCTAGAAATGTTTGGGAGGCTTAAAACTGATTGAGGTAATCAAACTGAAAGCTTGTGGGTTTATAAATTAATCCTGTGGAAGTGATTTTTGAATAGGTTTTTCATTTACTTCAGTTATTTATAATGCAATTAAAAATTATCTAAAATGCTGATGGGCTGTAAGAAAACACTACTGGGAAACTTCAAATAATCATTTTTTGTAAGACTAGAGCAAAATCAAATGTTCAACCAGATAAAAGTCTTTAAGTCAGATTTTAGGGAGGGTTTTAATTTATCTAAAAACGTGGTGTGCTTTGCTGGTGCAGAAAGTTCTTGAGTCATTTTGTGTTTTTAACAGTGGCTTCCAGAACCGGTTAGCCACTGTTGGGAGACAACAACAATGTTGATGTTTCTTTTTGTCACAGGTGTGAGTCTTGTTACTGTAGTTTTAATGAACTGGAGTCGCCAAATCAAATCCAGGCTGATACTTGGTATCCATAGCTGTTTTTAAATACAGGCTTCAGAGGGACAATTTCACCCTCGTGTATTCGTGTGGACTGCAAAAATGCAATGCAGTGCAAAAAACCTGATCTATAACTCCAAATGTGTCATACGCATCATACATAACAACAACGGTAAAGTACATTCTGCAGCAGCTCCAAAACCTTCTACAAAAGACTTCACACGTGCTTTGTTGTTCACCATTCCTGTTGAGTGTTGAGTGTTCCCCTAACCTAAAGAACTTTGTCTTTAGAGCTAGTAACAGTTCTGAGGTTGTAAAAATAGCATCTGGTTTTGTTCACTGTGTTTTTGTGCGAATGAAAACATTTCTGAGAAATGGTCTCGTGTGGAAGCAGAATTTTTTGAAAGCAACAATCCATAAAAAAAAAAAAACATTCAGGATCCATGGATTTTAGCATGTACAAATGAGATTTATGCTGGTGAAAATCTACTTTTGACTATTTTTCTAAATATTCTGCCTGCTGAGGTAAAGCTACGTAAGCTTGAATTGACTTGTAAATTGCAATGCAGAACTAAAATCAATGCAAAATGATGTTTTGCATTTGACATGCCGTGTCATTTAAAATTCTACAAATCAAGCATTTCCATCAATATGCATTCATCAACAGATCTTTACTCGCTTTAACAATTGTTCTTTTACTAAGATGGGATGTTTACAAAACTGTCATTGTTCACTGACAAAATTAAAGTGAATAAACGATATATAAGACTGGAAGCAGGCGCCAGGGAAGAATTATGCATTTATTTATACAAAAATGTAAAAAAAAAAAAACTTAAGGTCTTAAGAATTCCAAGCACTGTTGTTTGCACTTGTGTCCAAAAATTTGTTTTATTGGCACATGTGTGGAGTAATGCAGGAATCAGTCAGCAAGTGAGGAACAAAAACAGAGGAAAACACAACAGGGAGATATGAAGAATGGTGGAGAGTGAGATATAGTGTGAGCGATAGATATAGAGATGCAAGAGAGACAGCAAGAGAGAGAGAGAATTTGAGAGAAAATGTGATTTGGTCTGAGTGTTTTTGGCTGCATGCTCCATTTGCCCTCCTGACAGAGAGGCAGAGTGACGGGCATTGGCAGGAATTGAATCAGTAGATTAAACACCCCCGCTGCCTCCCCCTCGCCTTTCTCCATCTCCACTCTTCTCGTCTGCTTTCTCTCCACTCACCTCACCTTCTTCCCCTTGTCACCAATTCTCCTTTTCCATTGACGGGGGAAATGTGGTGGCGATTGCAGGCTGAGATGTTCTTGCCAAGTGTGGCTAAGGAGCCTTTGTCAGTGGTAAGATTGATTGTGTGATTAAACACCAGCAGTAGAGTATTAGTAGCCATTCTTGACCATTAGTGTCATCAAGAAGCAGAAAAGCATTGAGTGTCTTTGGAAAACCTTTACTGCAAGTTATCATCCTCAACGCTATCATGATAGAACTCACTTCTGTGTAGCAAGGCAATGTAGGAGTCAAGATGATAAAAGCAAAGTACTTACACAAAGACCCCATGCAAAGAAAGTGATAATTCTCCATACTCCACATGGTACAGTCATATTTTAATATCTAGGTCCTTCAATATATCCTTTGATATATCATCAGATTTCGTACCTTCAGGTGTTTTTCTGGTTTTTGGTTTGAATTACTTTGTTCTACTTTTATGATTTCAAAACTAACTGCTATCCTTTTGAAGGGTTTTGACTCCTGTTTTGGGTGTCGTGTTACCATGTTGGCATGTATGAGTATTTCTCTGTGAAGCATTCTGTTACATTTGTATGTGAAATGTTCTGCATAAAGAAACTTTTACGTGCATTTACGCACTCATTCACCTACAGTCTGACAGCTGACATTAAAGGAATGACCTAAAATTCCAATTAAATATACTGAAGTTTTTTATTGTGAGAAAAAGTACAGTGTGTTTGAGGGTATGAATAATTTTGCAAGGTACTGAAAGGGGAAAAAAATCTTTAGCTCTATCAGTCAGCTAATTTTAGTCTCTCAGTCAGCTTCAAAACTGCCATTACGTTGATAAAGCCATTCATTTAAGAGTTGACTCAATTCTAAACGTCTGGAAGATAAAAAATAAATAAAATGGACAGTAGTTTTCTTGAATTAATTTTTTTCTGGGACTACTGCTCCTTCCTCAGCTAATGTCGTGGTAATTAAACACGCTGTCAAGTGATAAGTAAAACTTAAATCCTCATCAAATATCCTCCTTTTCTGCTCTAATCATAAGTTATACTCCACACAACTTCCAAGACACACCTCATTACCATATTTCCATTCCCTGCTTTCATTATGTTTCATTTAAATTGAATTGTCATTGCCATTTTGTCTTTGTGTTCTTAAGGCACAGCCTGTTCATTTCATCGTCCGTGCTGTGTTTCAACAATGAGAGGAATTGACTTGTGACAGGATTTTTCTATTCAAGCCCCTGGGGTGGTCTTAGTACAAGCTTTATCCTTCTTTTTTTGTTTCTCTGTTTTTTGATTACAGCCTACTTGACAATCACAGACAGAGTTTACATTATGCATTACGTGGCAAATCCTGGGAAAAGGCAAGTGCAGAAATGGCAGCCAGATTTAATTTATCTTCAGTTTAAGCTTTAACTTGTGACTGATGTTGAATTAGGGTTGCTTAAGGACTCTGTGAAAAAAACATGAATCTTAAGAACTGTATTTCAAAAACAGCGTGATTTTAACTGTTCAAATTGCAGAACAAATGATATCGTATAAAAACATGCAAAGTGTGATGTCTTGTTAAACGAAACTTAGCTGCACTTAAATGTCTTTGACAAGATTAAAAAATGGTGCAAAATATGTTGCATAAACCAGAAATTGTATTTGACATTTGCTTCACACTTCTGTTATAATTCTGGTCTTAGCCGAGGCAACAGTGAATAAAACCGAACACTTACTTGCCTGCATTTTCTTCTCTTTGCACTTTGATTTCACTACTTTCATCTCTTTTTCTGAGTTACAGTTAAAGATACACGGCTATTGATGGAGATCACTGGAGCCATGTGAGCAGGCTGATCTCAAAGCATCATCGCTTTCACTTCTTCAACCTTTAATTCCTTTATGAATCCTTATTTCATGTCTCTATTGATACGAACTGAAGCTTGAGAGCTGATCAGATGTTATTTGATCCAACAGTGTGTTTTAAAACCTAAAATACTTTAAACTTAATGGTCAAGATGATCCATTGTTATTATAATTTTCCAGTTTATATGTTAATATAACTAAGCATATACTCTAATAGGTTATATCAATGAATTATTCCCCAATGGCTGCATAAAAAAACATTAATGTATTGGTTCTGTTAATCATTATGGACAGCAAGGTGCAACAATTTCATAATATAGTGAAACTTTGCAACCACAAAATAGAAAAGAAGAACTAGAACATATTCCCCTTTGAACCTGATCCAGTATATTTCTGTTTTATGTAGTGCAGTAACATCATCTGACGCTGATCCAAATAACAAGGTGCTCTTTTGCAGTGTGCGCCATGTTTATCATCCCATTCTGAATTCAGGTTGACATCCTCTGAAGCAGCACTTTTCTTTGATGAAAAGACCCTTTTCCTGCAGTCAGCCAAAGTAGTCCTGCCACTGACTTAAGTGAACTTAAGCTGCAGTGAGGTAATGTGTCATTTGGCAGGTAGATAAACCTCTTCGCCATGCGCTGTCTTCCAAGTTATGGCGGACCTCGGTTCCTCTGGGCTGACCTTTTGCTTCAAGGAGGATACGCTGACCTGGAAATTCTGCTGTGCTGATTGGTTTAGGAGCTTGGAGATGCAATCTGGTGATGAATACTGAAAAGGTCAAGGCAGCCTTCTCTGAAGCAAAGCCGTTTCGTTCGGTTACATGCTGTCTAAAATGCTCTGATAATGCCTCCTACTCTGTCTGTGTGTCTCTCTCTTATTCATTTGTTTCTATTATTGTGTTGGACATTGTGTTTTAGTCGCAGCTGTGTGTCTCTTCCCCCTAATGAGTGCTCATTAGCCTCTGAAATTATATGCAGAAAACTGAATGCACTATGCACTCCCAGTATGTTAGCATCTATGTTGACATATCAACTAAGCTAACGAGTTTGATATATTTTATCAGGAAGTATAATGTTGATTGTGCTAAATATGATTCCAGTTTAATGTTTAAGAACAAATAGCTCTAATTTCAGGGAATGTCAATATATTCTATTACTAACAGAGGAATGTATTGTAACGGCACTGTAAATATATATTATAAATCTTCATAGTAAAGCATTTAATGTAATTTTACTCAGAGAAATAAACAATCATAGTATAACAGATGGAGTTCATTATGTAATATATAAGGTCGTAATTTTTAATTGAACAAGTTGGAAAGTTTACAAATAATTGTCAATAGATGTAATGTATAAGTACCTTCTTTCTAATCCCAAGGTATAAAGTCTCAGATTGGAGATAATCTTTGATTTGATCCCTAAAGACTTTGGACTTTTTCTACAATTTTATTAAATCTGGTCCTGAGGCCAAAAATGGAAATGAATAGTATTCAATAAGATAAAACAAGGCAAGGACATGGAATTTAGCATATTTAAAGCTTAAATATAAAGATGTAGCTAAACTGAATCTTTTGAAAACTGTGTCCATAATTTATTCAGTATCCACAGATATTGTTACAGGAAGCTTAATTTTGGTGTGCTAATAAAGCACATCAAACTTCCAGTGATGTTTGGTGTGATCTGGACTCAGGTAGTGAAGATTGAAATAGGAGAAAGCTTCAGCAGTGTTGACTAACTTTTCTCTAATATCACACCTAAAGCCAAAATGGTGATTTGTGAAATGTTGATTTAATATTCCCTGACATATGCTTCATAACTTTTCTTTCAATTTTCATTTGTCTTTTAGCAATTCCAAGACAACAGAATAAAATCCCTGTTTGATCCATTTTGTGTTGATGCCGCTCATCTCATTCAGGTTTAAAAACCAAGGTCATTGTGGTAGTTTTATGTGGTTGTAGATATTAGAAAAAGTGTGATGGCTTGTCTGGTACCTGACCTTACTGATGCAAACGCATAGAATGTCTTTGTATGTCGAAAATACTTTTATTGTGTGAACTGAATGCATGTCAAGTTTAAAACCAGACAAAATCTTTTTGCTTGGCAGATCTTTTTATGTGTGATTTAAGGCTTGTCTTACAGAAATGATGTGATGTAATAATGTAAAAGAAAACAGCTTGAAATGACACTAAATTCTCTATGCTACAGCTTGTAAATTCCAACAATGATCCAAAATGTAGAGTAAATTCTAATATTTTAAAACACTGCGTTAAAACAATTATCTGAGATTCAATATCGAAAGCACATTCATTATAAGTAAAACCTGGCAACCTGATTAGTAGAATCATTCTTTTATGTGCATATGCAATCTGAGCATATTAACCTAAAACAGCAGAATTGCTTTATAAATATTGTTATGTTCATTTAACAGTTTAATTTTTGATATATTCTTCTGACTGGCAGTAAAATGTGTAAGGATCATTCAGAAACCTAAAATCAGCAGGATGTTTTGCATAAGTCATGCAAAGATCTCTGTATTTACTGCAATATGAGACTAATTCAGTTTTTCTGACTGCAGACTCAGTCATTACTTTAATCTGTATCTGCAAAATTATATTGGTATCTTTGAACAAGATTTAAAAAACTGATCTCAACAAACTCACTGTTAATCATGAAACAACAAATGGTTCACTTTTGGCACAATACAATTTGTAGTGCCATTCAATTTGTGGCTGTTAAATTTTTCCTCAAGTAAGATGTAAATTATTATCTTGGTTCATTCTACCAAAATCTGCAAATCTTCCTTTCTGCCATCACCTGATGTTTCTTTCTCCATATTTTGCCACTTTGACACTGGTTAATAGGATGAAGTAATGCTGCTTAATCCTCCATCACATAAAGTAAACTGAATTCTTCTTTTTTGTATTTCAAGCTTCAGCATTTTTCTCGCAGCTGAGTGAAATTCCATAGTGGCCAAGATTATTATCTATATGAAGGAAATGATTTTTCTCTCCACTTCTTCCTGCATTTTTCTCTCTCTCTTCAGGACGCAACTTGCCCTCCAAGGCCTGAAAAGGATTCTAACTTCAGAAGGATATCTCCCACTTACATCCGTGGCTCTCACCCTGCCAATGCAGAGTTAGCCTTTTCTTTCATGCTCTGCCCCTGGGATTATCATATCAATCTGCGTGACCTGATTATGAGGCTGCGGTTGGCTGCTAGAGCATTGGATCAAACAATCTCACCACTGTCTAATTAACACTAAAGTGTCATTGCTGCACATCACTGAATTATCCTCAAAATGTTCTTCATGTCCCACTCTTGGTGCCTGAACAAGTCCTTGATCTTGTAAAAAGGCAGAAATGACTGACACGTTTAGACACGTGGGTTTCATTTTAATTAGATAAATAAATATTTACTAAAAACGGTTGCTTGTTGAGCTATTGAACTGGAAAGTGACATAAATTCCAGCTCATATGCTGTAGAAGTGGATTGTTATTTTCTTTAATATTCTACACAATACAAGTGAGAGTCATCTTTTTAGTGGGATTTGGAGAAGAACCTTCTGGATAGAAAATGTTGCCAATGTACAATAGCTCAAAACTTCATCTCAATTCAGATGGAATTCATTGCTAATTATGGTTGGCGGCAAAACTGAGTCAGTCCCAAAAGACCCCATGTGAGGTCCAATTTTACAGCAGGAAAAATATGCTACCAGCTTAGTGTTTTTTGGTAGCTTTTTCACTAAAGTATGTGGGTAATCTCATTACTTAAATGATCAATTCCCCTGGCAGAATTGACTTCAAAATAATTTTTATTAAACCAAAAGTTTGTTTCTAACATCTGCAGGTTTTAAAATCAAAAATCCTACTTTTCATAAGTAAGCATCAATATCCTTCTCATGAACAGCACAATCCCCTAGTCACAGGTTCTGTGACTAGGGGCAGTCCTTGTAACACTCACTGGGAACAAATTTAACTTTGTGCTGAGAATGAGGAGTCAACTTTAAATTTGGCTATTTAAAGACAGAATATTTTCTAAAAGCAACCCAAGTAGCTTGCACAAAATACTTAAACTGACACCTTTGCAAATCTTCGCCAGATCCATAAAACAATTGTGGAGCTGACAATCAATCTCCAATGTAACCCTTAGCAGTTCCACCTGAGTGATCTGGTCGACTGATAATAACCTGCCACTGCCACCAAAAAATTACTAAAAATCAGAAGTGAAAGGTACAATAATTGCATTCATTTTCCCATGACCCACTGATAAACTAATTCCAATTAAAACAAGGGAACTTAAGCAGTTTCCAGGCAATTTGTAATAGTTTGCCCACTGGTGTTGGTCCTTTTCGTTTGCACTCCTAACCTGGAGCTCCTCCCCTTAAAATTGATGCTTTTTTTAAATGCACGTTTGCTGAATCTGTAGTTGCAACACTTATTTTCTATAAATGCTTGTAAAACAGTTTTAATTAGCATGACATGTGTTTGTGTATGAGCCTTAAATGCCATATCAGGTAAAAATATGACACTTCCAGGTGGATACAAGTAGGAAGCCTTCTATTGGCCTGCATTTAACAGGTGTATAATCATTACTCCGTGATCGGTCAGTGTGACAGGAATGTGAGCTGACTATGTGGTAGTCTGCTCTGTGGGAGTTCAACAACGACAGCCAGCCATTCCTGTCCTTGTCATCCTTGTGTCTGTGTGGCCTCATTACTCTGACCGGTGACACATCTTCCTCCTGGACGCCTTTTCCCTGCCATTTCTCATCTTAGCGCTGCATCATGCCTCTGGATTTGTATTATCTGTTTTATTTTTATTACTAGAGGTGAATTTATTTTACATTATCTAAGGACAGGAGGTTTTGCCCTTTTATTGGAATCGGACAACATAAAGGAGGGTCACTGGCAGAATAAGAAAAGGCTGTCTGTAGGACACCAGACATCACCTCATTAGGCTGTGCAGGTTATGCATTCTACTAAGGACAAAGTAATTTGAGATGTCGGCAGACACCCAATAAATATTTGAATTATTCATAACAAATGGAGAAATTCATAATGTCCCAGATTTGCATTTTAGCATAATTGATTCTTGAGAAAAGATGGAATAATAAATCAATGCTGGCTTCCTTTTACATGAAAGATCCCTCTACATTATCTACCCAACCCCTCTCTCTTCTCAGCACCATTTTTTTTACCTGCCATTTGTATGCTTTTCATTACACATCTTCTCCCTCATGACACACCAGTAATAGCCTTGGAGGAAAGCTAGTAAACAGTTTTGACAAATTAAAATCACCCAGCTCAAGTGAAGAGACTAAAGCTGTAAACCAGGGGGAAGAGGAGTTGGGTGTTAGCTCGCCTTTGCAATGATAAGACCAGCTCAAGAACAAACTGCACACATGGAAACTGTGTTTCACTCATTGTGCTGTAGCAACACAATGGTCCATTTTGAAAGTGGGAACCTAGGGCAGTGGCACAATGAAATGTGTCATAGATGCTCAGAAAGCAGAGCTGGATGAAATATTTTTAAATTGTTTCATTTATTACATTTTGCTGTGGTTTGTTTACCAGTTACATTTGTACCACTGGCCCACAGTTTTTCAGAATGATGAATAATGCTGACATGCATATTTCACAGACGCATGAATAATTAAGTAATGACCAAAAAAACTTGATTATTTTAGCCAACATGTATGTGACGGGTTTATTGAACCTTTGAGGTCCTGCAAACAAGAAACAGTTCTTTGCTATCAATGCAACTGTAGAAAAATCGAACAATGGCTTGTAGCACCACCTTAGTAGTAGTAGTCTTTATATGTATGATTTTATTAATTACTCATATAAACAAAGTAATTTGATGTACTCATTTTCTCTCTACAAGACATCATTCAGGATGAGGTCAGGACTTTGACTGGACCATTGGAACACCTTAATA
>CAEFZY010001464.1:0-79942 GCA_903066815.1 Brachyrhaphis roseni
GCGGGGGGGGTGGGGGGGGGGGGGGGGGGGGGGGGGGGGGGGGGGGGGGGGGGGGGGGGGGGGGGGGGGGGGGGGGGCATTCCAGCTATGCTTCAAGAAAAGCATAGCTGGAATGCCAGCTTTCAGAGCTTTGCATCAACAGTGGGCGGTAGAGGTGGTGTCCGTGTGGTGGTTATGGAGGGGGTGATGCATTCAGAAAGACAAGCTCCCTGTCTCTTGATGACAAGAGGGAAATGAAGGGGAGAGAGAGAGAGAAACATTTCAATACAAATATCTGAGTCAAGTTTGAAGTCTGAGAGTGCAACCGTCATTGATCATATTTTCTCATTTGCATTGACTGAATAAAAGCTAACAAGCTTGACGAAGGCAGTTGCTTCCAGCGTGGCGACAAGAAAGCCCCCCCGTCTAGGTGGAAGGTGCTGTGTGTCTAGCCTAGGGGTCTCTCTCGCTCTTTGTGTATGCAGTCATGGGGAAAAATGGCTTCAAAGGTTTAAGATCCAGGGGAATGTTTCAGTGTGACCGGAGAGGTCTGCAAAGGCTAAGTTCCCGTGCCTTTTACCAGCTGCATGTAATCTGCTAATCCACAGAGGGGACCGTCGGTGGTCTGTCCACATAAGTGGGATAAGGAGGTAAGGGGGGTGCGCTGACCACAGGAGATGTGCTGGGGAGAAAGAGGTGGGGGGATAGCAAGCTGTATTCTGACCCTTCATCTGCAGTGACCCTACAAAGCATTAGAGGTTAAGTGGACTTTGTTTTTGGTCAAGACCACCATAAGGGGTGCAAATACCTAAAATTCAAAGTTAAACAATGGGGTCAGTTTTAGACATGGCTTGGTAAAGAATGTGGCTTTTCACCCTCAGGCTGCTGGAAATGAATCACTTTTGAACAAAGGTCATTATTACCAGAGTTGCATTTGGTTACCGCGCTAAGACAAAGAGCTGAAAAGTCTGAAAAGAGCCCTTTCGTTGTGCCTTCGATGACTGTCCTTTAAGGGGAATGAAGGATAAGGGTACTTGTCGGAGGAGTAGGAGGAATGTCCAGCTGTAGTCAAATTGATTGGGACAAATTAAGCTTTTAAATGACGGCGGTCAATGCTTTCCTGTCCAGCGTCCTGTTTCTCCTCCTACGTGATTGGACCCGGTCCAGGTGGGGATCTGTTCCGGGAGGTCACAAGAAAATGGGGGTTTGAAGAATGCATTTTACATCAGTCCTAAAGTAATTCATTGCAAGAGTTGCAAGGGGAGGAATGCCGTCCAGTCGCTCCAAGTCGAGGCCTCAAATGGAAAGCTTGAGATGACAAAGAACTGAGTCACTGATAGCAAGTGTCCAAATGGAGATTAGTAACATATGGTGTACATTAAGCAAACTCAGCTGTTCTTATGTTTGAATCATGATGCTTTTTGCTCAACAGAAGTGCTGGAATATGTTACACTGCCCACCCAAGAACACCAATCAGTTAAATTTTAAACTCAATGCATTTGAAGTACTTTAACAATAAGAATACCTTCCTTTTAAAAAGGCCGTAACAATGTTAATCATCACTTCTTATTACCTTGACTTGTGAAGAACTGAAATGTTTCTTTTCATGCCTGTTGGATGACATCAGTACATTCTGGGTTTTCTCATACCAAGGCTTCAGATAAAACTGCAAAAGAAAAAAAAAAGTAAATCCAACTATGAACTATGGACACTTTGGAAATAAACATCAGGCTCTGACAGTTGCCTGTACTTTGACCCCCTTTATGTTCACACACTAATGTTTTACACGGTTTTATTATTATTATTATTATTATTATTGTTCTGCTGTGTAATCTGCTTTTCTTTTGCTACACCTTTTAGTGATACAGTGATCAGATTTCTTTTTCTTTTTTTTTTTAGATCATTTCAGATCACTGGTTTTTGTGAAGACTTTACCTGCTGATACAATGTTCTCTTTAGGAAGGAACAATGTTACAAATTCATCCAAGAGGAGCAAATTCTGGCAACCTGCAGTCACTAAATGTTCATTTTAAGTAACCAACCAACCGTTTGCATTGTTGATCAATTGCAAATAAATAAATTTAAGTCTAATTTATTTTCGGTTCGCCCCCTTGTTTCCACTAATTTTGATGCAAATCATTAGAGAATTTTGAAAGATTATGACCCTTAACAAATCAAACCATCTCTAAGCAGTAGAATTAAAGTTGCTTTAAATCATTCAGAAACATCATGTGGCATCCAGTTATGTTTTGTTGCTAGCATTTTCATCAACAAGCACTAAAATTGCATGAGAATGTGAGAAAGCTAAAGGACCACCTCCCATTCAGCTCATTTGCAGGTGGGGGACAGACACCATCCACATAATATCCCATTTTCCTGTAGTTGCAGTCAAGTTTTAAATCTTTTTTTATGTGGCCTTTATTGTCATATCTTGTAATAATGGGCATTTAATATGTGACTCCTTTAAATTTGGGTTAAAGATGACATGAAACGGGCTGACATTATTTTTGGAAAGCCGGGCCGCTGAAGCATCTACTCAGTGTTTTGGTACCGAGATGTCACCTCGATTGTGAGCGATCTGACAACATTTTCATTATGGATCCACCCCCCCCACACACATACACACACCACCCCACCTCGACCCTTTGCTCCCGCAACTCCTGCCCCAGCTCCCAAACAAGAGGCTGGAATGCTGGGTTTCCATGACGCTAATGAAGTAAAAACCTGGCAGTGCGCTGCTGGCAGGCTCAGAGCCCCGCTCCTGATCTGCGGCCTCCTTCTCATCAGGATCCGAGTCTGATCCCCATGTAGCCTTCATTCACCAGGGCTTCATTATGTCAAGGAATGTCTCTCCTTCTCTCCTAACCGGCAGATGAAGCTGGGATGAAGGGTGGGTACGCAGGGGTACATTTGGGACAAATCCCAAGGGATAGCGCAAGCCCAAAAAAACACAAATTTCCAGTCTTCGTTCAGTTTCTGATACTCCCACTAATTACTCCTTTTGCTCTTTCTTTCTTTTTTTTCTTCTAGCGTCTACTCCATTTGGAGCAAAAAAAAAAAAAAAAAGAAAACATGCATAAACTCCAAAGCTTCTTTTCTCAAGGAGCAGGAAAAGCTGTTGTGATTTATTGGTCCATAAATGTGGCATGCCCATGAGGCAGCAAGGCTCACTGTTGGCTCTAGGACAACAGACAGCCTTGGACACTACAGAACTAAAGATTTCCCTGTGGAATAAAACAAACAAGCCAGAACATCACCTTAGTAGTATGTTGCCTTGTGTGTTTAGGAGCCCTTGATATACATTTCTTTCGTTTTCTTAATTTCCCCTCCTTGTGAATCACAATACTTCCTCTATAACAAATCCACCTTTTAAGATTTCCGTTTAACAGTTCCTCCCTGCTGGGAACGAGCCCTTCACTCTTTGTGTTGCACCCGGGGTGGCCGCGAAAGGGTTAAGTAATCAGTCTCTTTACATTATCCTGTGCCCTGCTGGGCTGGTGGATGCAGCTATAATGTCTTACTAATTAGCTCCCTTTTAGGATTTAAAAAAAAAAAAAAAAACAGGCAACAGGCCACCATTAATAAGTGGAGCACTTGGAGATTAGCAAATGAAGGCCCTTCATTTGAAGTCTTTTTGAGGAAGTTATTCTTTACATTTGCATTTAATAAATCTATTGCTTGATGCCTTCAGGACTTTCAGTTTGCCAGACAGACGATTAAACCTTTGCCTTTGTTGTAGAGATGCACCAAAAAATAGGCAGGTGACCAAAATTGGACAATTTTTAGCTTTGTGTGCTCCAACCAACTGCTCAGAAACTAAAGCGGTGTCAGAAAACTCAGCGTGGCTCCATATAAAGTCAAAACTTTACAAAAAAATGGGACTATAAAGAATCTAGAAAATTTTGGCACAAGTTAGAGGTGCTTGTGATAAACGCTGCCCTTTATCAAAGTCATTGTGGTTTTGACTTATGTTTCCCAAGCAAACTTTTATATGTGTTCCTTGTTTCTATGGTGAAAGAGTCCAGGGAAAATTTGTGCATTGATTTTGTCAAAATAAGTGATCTCATGTTGATGCATAGTTATACGAAAAGCACATTGGCATGTTTCCTACCTCATGTGGCTCTAAGACAAAAACACAAAAGGCTGGTATGATGAAAAACACACCAGGTTCTCTGTCCTGGTTGGATCTGTACTTGGCAAATGATGAAGATAAATGAGCATGGTTGCTATGGTGAAAGATGGAACTTTACAGGTCCTGTGGAGAGACGTTTGAAAGCATCATGGTGTACAGCTGGAATGCTGTTATGTTATGTTAAGTTATGTTATGTTATGTTATGTTGGCAAGAAGTTGCTAACTTTTATGCTAATAGATGGTGCTAGTGGTTGGCAGGAAATTTGAAAATATGACAAGGTAATTATGTTATTGGAAGACATTAACACCCATTTACCAACTATGAAATCTTTAACATAAAAAAGTACATTTAAAATCATTTTGACTTGTGACTTTATTTGCTGAAGTTGTTGGCATTTAGAGCAGTAAAGACGGCGTTCCGGGGAATTTAAAAAGGAAAAAAAATAGACACTTGACATCAGTCTCCCTATGTGTTCATACACTAACCATACTATATTGCTATTGTGCTTCCAAACGTTTCACCAGAGACTCTTTAACCTGTCTTTGCTATCACTGGTATTGGTGAATTAAAAAAAATGCCTTGGGTAGAAATCCAGACCAGATTTGTTTCATATCCATTCTATTAATATCCAATCATCCAGTCCTAATAATAATAATACAGTAGAAGCAAAGACAGTTTAGGGAATAATTTCTAGTGGTAGAGTGTTATCCATTTAGGAAAGCCCAGCTGTGATTGTATTGTGCCATCTCTCCTCTCAAGCAACCATGAATGTTTACAACAGTTGGTGAGTTTTGGTCACACGTTACCTGTCTGTTGGTTGGCATGAACATATCAGTCCCATCAGCAACCAGCATTGTCACAGTGGCCCCAAAGAGCCCAGCAGCTTTTGGTTGTCTGGCAGCAGTGTTTGTCTCACTCTGTGGGGGGGAAAAGAGGGCTCACGAGTAAAAGGCAAAACCGGGATATGGCTAAAGTCTTTCTGATCCCTCTTTCCATGATGGTTAATCTGGGGCCGATCGTCAGCACAAAATGTGGCTTTTTTTTTTTTTTTACTGCCTGGAAACAGTCTGCATGCATTTCTAGTAAGGTGTGACTAAGAAGCAACCAGTCGTTTAAACACCTGACGTAGATAATTACAGTGCGCGTTGTGTTTAAAGCATCAGATGACAACAACGTGTCCGGCTGCCTGTGTGTTCAACATGTTTACAGTCTAGTACTGCAGAGCTTCTGGGCCACAGTGACGATTACGTGCATTTGGTTGATAGATGAGGGAACAGATAAAGGCGTCTCCGGTTTTAACGTCCTCACGTGAGCTAGTTCAACAACCTGTAATTCTAGCAAGTCGTAAAACTTTGTCGTTTTCTGACTCCTCACTCATTGACATGTTCCCTTTTATGAACCCTAAAGCATGTCAATAGCAGAGTTTCAAGGTTGCTTGATAACAAAGTGCATTTTGTCCTTTTGTAAATAGGTGTGTTGACTCACTCTGAGTGAAATGTGTATACCTGGATGCCTGAAATGCCATTTTCTGTGTAATACATTTTCTGTATTTTTAATTATAGAAATACCACACATTTAGCAGTTAGCTTAGATGGTTTCGCTGCATAGATGGTGCTGTGACTGATTGGCTGATGTCTGAGGTTACGCTGTCCATTAAATCCTATTGATTTTTCTGATAGTTTACGGCACACAACTTT
Organism: Brachyrhaphis roseni; assembly: GCA_903066815.1. NCBI lineage: Eukaryota > Metazoa > Chordata > Actinopteri > Cyprinodontiformes > Poeciliidae > Brachyrhaphis > Brachyrhaphis roseni. The sequence goes on from CAEFZY010001464.1 coordinate 5,810, forward strand.
GATTTTATTTCTGACCTTGATATTTTAAATCACAGTGAGCAACATTATTAATAACCCTTGGAAATCCTACATATACGCTGGTGACTTCACTCTGGTAAAAATGATTAGTAATACTGATATCTTGGGTGGGTCAAAGGTGTCCAAGTTGAGTTATGTTCACCAGATTTTGTTTAGCAGCAGCAGATTAAATTTGGTTGAGTACAACAACAATATTTTAGGGATGCACCGATCCACTTCATTCGCTTCCGATACAGATATCTAAGATTTAGTATTGCCCGCTACAGAAAATAGTGCTGAAACAGTCATAAATGTACTTTGCATCAGCACAGCATGCTGAAATACACCAGTAGCGTCACAAAATCAGTCAAACATGTAAAAACAACACAACTTTTAATTTTAATTTGTTCAGTGCAAGTAGGAGCATAACAGCAAATGTAAAATAAATAATAAAGAAACTGAAACTGACAAAAGCAATAGGTTGGCTGCCTTTGTCAAACAGGTACAGCAGCAAACCTTCTTTCAAATGGTTCAGAAAGTGAGATTAGGAAATCAAATCTAACGTAAAATAAATAAAACATAATGTCTGTCAGAGCACAAAGCATAGAATTGGACTGAATAGATTTGCTCTGATGGATTGGGCACATTGTTACCGATACCTGATGTAGATCTTTTTTCAACATCTGTTCTGATACAGATAATATCGGATCGGTGCATTACTAATACTTGTTTAACCAGGGATGATTGTTGTTGTAAAAACATCCTAAATGGTAATAGCTGATTTCCTGAAGTAAAGCAGTCACAGGTAGAACTAATTGGGCCTTCCTTTCTGACTTCCAGAGCATCAGGACTCCCTCCATCAGGCGGTCCACGAGCGACTCGGCGAGCTGCTGCGAGTCCTAAAGGCCATCATCAAGAAGCACCAGAGCCTCAACTCTGTGGATATCCTGAGCAAAGCTGGAACGGTGATCGCCACGGTCAAAGGTATGCTGAGCTTTTGCCAGCTCTGCCTAAAAAAAAAAAAAAAAAATGTGTAAACACACACAGCGGAGCTGTCAGGTTTCCTGTGAAACATGCCAGCCACTCCTCCACTCTTCCTCTGGTCTGTTTTCCGTCTCTGCCGTATCTGATCCTCCCTTCTCTCATGACAGCCTGCTCTGCTGAACACACATTTTCTATGTTCTACAAGTAGAATTAACAAAGCTTCTTAAAGTGTCCATAAACTGTTTTCAAAAACAATCAGCTCCTTGCAGGAGGCTTTGAGATATGTTTACGCTAATATGTTCTCTTTTCTGTAACCTTTGGATCTAGTCGGGTGTATTTTACATTTAACTTGAATTTAACAAAAAACGTGATGCATTCAGGTGACAAAAAATTTGATGATATGAGATGAAATTTCAGCAATATTTATAGCAAATCAACTTTTTTGTATTCACAAATGGAGTGAAGGTTTAATAAAATACGTTCTAGTCTAGGTTTCTTTAAACCCTAAGTCCATACCGATAACTCCAAGGTTCTCCTACTGCTAAAAACGGTAAAATACTCAAACGGAAAAGATTTTCAGAAATCTCAAACTAAGTTTTAAAGAATCCAGGTTTTACTGTAAAACCATCCACTCCACGTTTAGTCAAAGTACTTTTGATTTTGAACACATAAAATGTCAAGTACAATCCTCATAGGAAGGCCCTAAGCAGATGCAAACATTAACTGTTAAGTAAATTTCAACCGAGTTTAATCAAAAAATCAAAAAAGTGGTAAATATCTCCTGTGGCCTCCTTAAGGAGAATTCAGTCCTTATGTAACATTAGTCGACTATTATTCTAAGAGACCAACTCGAGAATACTTCCTTTTTTGCTTCAAAATAAGAGTCTGAAATATGGCTACAACAGAATATGAAGCTAATTGCTCATGATAGTCTAAGCTAACTTCACCAACAACTCAATAGCTTCCCAAAACTGTGTTCACTAAGACAACATACTGTATATTATTACAAAAATCAAAATTTAAACAGCTGTTGATTAGATTAAAAAAAAAAAAATTCAACTTTTTTTTTTGAATAGTTAGGAAAGTTTAAAAGGATTTCCCAAGATCAATGTGGGACTTCAGCCCAAAACAATGATTGACTTTGCTATGCTTTACTAAAGTGCAATTGAAGGATCTGATTAAGACTATAAAACTTTTGAGTGGGTGATAGTGGATGGATGCATTTCCTGCTCTTTATCTTTGAATGCATCCTAGTTTTGGGCAATAAAACCAAAACAGATACGTCTTTTAAAAATTTGGAAAGTACAGAATTTTGAAACCGGAAAGCAGGAACTGCATAATCTAGCTGGTGTGAAAAAAAATATTCCAAATGACCTTGTTGTTAAGACTGATTAACAACACACCAGAACAAACTCCTAAACAGGTCTCTACAATAACTTGCGTGCAATGTAAACTTTAAAGCTTTTAATGACTAATTCTGGGGCTCTTCTGCCACTAGGTGGTCAGAATTGCTCACTTCTTGACCCTTGCTTCGACGGTGTTGTGCGTTTTCCATGCAAACAATACCATTTTTCCCAGATGATGTAACTTCCACATTTGGACCGTTGGTTGGGGCCTGAGCAAGTAGTGGCATTGTATTCCAGCAAGCCTCAGGATGTCCTGTTGAGGGGGATTAGGGGTGGGATAGGAGAGGAGGACATTCAGCAACACAGGAGTTGTGTCCTTTTCATTGGAGGTGGCCACAGTAGCTGCTCCAGGATTGCCAAGAAGCTTCCCAAGGACAACGGAACCTGTTCAAGTCATTGTTGCCTGGACAGTCATCTGTGGCCTACTCAAAGACAATACCATCTTTTTCTTTTTTTTCTCAGTGGATCTGTTTTGTTGTCATCTTCACGTTCCTTAAAAGATTTGGAAATGTGGGATTTTTAAGGTGTTTCTGAAGCGTTTACACATAGGACTTGTTCCTGGACTCAATGAAGCTTATTACGGTTAGAACGAGGCCTGGAAAATCTTGTTAAGGTGGGTCATATTTTGTTTTACGATTAATTTAAGAGGTTTCTCCAAAGAATTGAGAAATACAAAGGAGAATGCTTCGTCTCATTTGGAAATCTTTACAGGTCGAGTTACATTAGTTTCATCAAACATGAAGGAAATCATGAAACATTTTTGTTGGCCTCTCCAGTAGATGACAAAATTATTGAAGGTATTAAGAGCCACGTTCTATAGAGATATGGGAGTTTTCACCCCCCCCTCACATTAAATTCCAATAAAACAAGCAAACCAGAAAATAAAAATCAAAGATAAGAATGTCTCTGTTCATCGATGGACTTCCACAAAAGTTTCTCCTTTCTCAGCCTTTGAACTTTAGAAATCTTCATTGTTCCAGTGGAAGGGAAGGCCTGAGGAAACGACGAAGGTAGCAGAAAGCGCTCCGTGAGATCGCTGTTTTATTGTTGCACATTTTCTCTGCTTTTTGACCATCTTTTTCGCGGAGAGGGGTTTATTTTCTCTATTCTAAGTCAGAACAGGAAGTTTATTGTGGAGACTGATTGCAGCCGTATTTACGCCGCTTTCCCTCCCCCACCTTCATTCTGTCCTCAGTCATCACCGTGTTTAGACTCGCAGCAGGAAACTACTGCTTGGCCAGATTACAGCAAAATATACACACTTGCAGTCCCCTGCTTATCTTTACAGACTGCCAAAGTTGTTTTTGGACGCTTCCAGAGGGGAGGGCACTGGGTGATTTTCGGGTTTTTCAAATCTCAGCACGTAAACAGATTGCCAAGAACGTCAGGTTCTTGAGGAGTACACCGTGACTCTAGAACTTTTCATTAGCGCCATGTTTGACATCACCAACGGGATGGCGGTGAATCATGCCGTGGACTGATGCCTCTGAACAAAGGAGGCACACAGCATTCATCAGATCAGTATCCTGCCAAAACTTGACTCAGTCTGTCTTTATTACATGTTACCAGGAGTGAACTTCAATGAGGTGAACGAGGAGAACAAGCAGAAGCTTTTTGGGGAGATCTACACCGCTATTGACACTTTGGCTTTCACCTTTGGCAATGTGTAAGTAAGATGTCGGTGTTGGGCAGCCATTGTAGATACAGCTATTGTAACAAGTTGATTGTTTTTTAATAGATTCAGGTCATTTTTACCACTTATTTATGCTTTTGCACTTGACTTGTTAGCCTGTCAAATTGCTTCAACTCATACCTGAGGTGGTTACGAGTAATTTGAAGTAGATCTAATATGAGTGTCTGTATCTGTTCTGATATTAAAAACTTCTAGCTCGGGTACTTCTAGCCCAATCCCTAAGGTTGGATCTATTCAGTCTAACTCTATGATTTGTACTCTAACCCTTTTGTACTCTATATTTAGAAACCATTTGAAAGAAGGTTTGTTGCAGTTTATTTTTACATGTTCGACCAAGAAAGTCAACCTATTGTTTTTGTCACTTTAGATTTCTTTATTATTAATTTTTACATTGGCCGCTATACTCTTAAATGCACTGACTGGACAAATTAAAGTTGTTTTTACATGTTTGACCGAGCTTGTGAAGCAGTCGGTGTATTTAAGTATGCTGTACTGGTGCAGAGTTATAAAATAAATGTGTAATTCAACACATTTATGTCTGTTGTTAAAAAAAAAAAGTAGTCAATTCAGCACCGTTTTTCTATATGTGATCAGTATTGGCCAAGACTAAGCCTCATATATTGGTTTTCTGTATTTTCTATTAGAGACAAAAGAAACATAAGCTTTATTGATAAATGACCAATGTACTTGTTTTTTATATATATATATATATATAATTCTTGTCCATTTCCCCGCCTAATCTTTGTTTTTATTTTTCTGTTTCCTCTTCCAGAGTGTCTGACTTCCTTATGGGAGATGTAGAGAATGGATCAGTGTTGGGGCTCCCCCTGACTAAGAGAAGCAGGGTAAGGAAAGTAGGACATGTGACCTTGTGTTAGAAGTCATCGCCTACTAGAAATGCATCTAAAATAAAAACAAATGGCTCATGTGAGTTTATTCTGAGCGGAGTTTTAACAGCAGGATGTAGCTCACTGAAACTGAATATGAAAGATTAGCCAGGAGAGTTCGGAGGTCAGAGGTGAACCAAGCCCTCGTTGACTGACGCAGTTGCCTTAAACATCCTCCCCCGGTGATAAATTGTTGTTGTTTTCCTGCTGGATGTTTTACTGTAAAAGTGGTCTGAGGAGGAAGTTGTCTCTCTGATAAGAACTGTACCATGCATGTTACTGGAGCATTCTGTTTTGCAAGAAGGAAGCACTTCCTTTCCTCCTTGCTTTGTATTATTCTTATTTTTTTATAAAACCATTTTGTCTGTTTTTCAGTCCTCTGAGAACCTCTCTGTGGAATCTGGAGGATCCGGTTCTGAGAAAGATGATCCGCCAGGTAAGACGGATTGAACACACAGCTACTGTACTCTCTGCGCCCGCTGTGTGAAAGGGTCTGGATGAAAACTAATCTTCTCACATTGAGAGGCAAGAAGGAAATAAAAAAACCTTGCACATAAATGACGTGTAAATCAGTATTTAGGTGGAGCTCTTGTTGCTGCTTTTTATTTTCTGGAGCTATTTTTTTTTTTACACTGCCTGCTTTGTCTGAAGGATTAAGTATGTAATAAGCAATCACCTTACTGACATAATACTTCTGCTGTCAGTGTTGGTTAGCCTTGACTGTATTAGCCCATATTGCTAGTAGTCAAGGTCAGACTGAGCTTTTCCTGGGTATCGCGTTGTGATTGAGCACGTGGCCCATCCAGCAGGTTCTGGTTCGCAGAGCCTCCATCAGTCATGAAGGAGGCCACCTCTTACAAAGCTTTTCGTTGGATTTCCTTCACAACCACAGGGCCGTCTCCACCGGTTCGGCCCGAAGAGGTGGACAGGACGCTGCAGCGGCAGGACAGCGGAGTGGAGTCTGTACTGCTCTATGCCAAGGCGTGGTCCAAGTACACCAAGGAACTGCTGGCATGGGTGGAGAAGAGGATCAGTGTGGGTGAGTTGGACCACTCGTATATTTTCAGTTGTCCTTCTAAAGGCTTTGGTGAACAAGACTGTATGACAGGAAGGCATTGAGAGCAGTTTTTCACAAGGACTAAAGAGATTTTCCTTAAAGTGTTGGTCTTTTACTTTGAGACGCTCAGAGAAATCGACTGGTGAAAGAAATTGGGCAGTGACTCATCCTGACTGGTGATTGGCTGGTTGCTCGGAAATCATATTCTTTTCTTTCCACACACCATCTGTAAGCACTGAAGGCAACATTTTCTTTGTTGAAGTTGTTACTGCAGGAATGGGAGTCAAAGTTCACTGTTTTTATTATCAGTGAGGAGTTTTACTTCATAGCTACGCAGATGATGCCCAGTTGTATATTATGATGTCACCAGGTGATCCTGAACCCATCCATGCACTGGACAGATGGTTAGATCACATTAATGCATGGATGTGCCACAACATTCTCCCGCTAAACAGAAACTGAACTGAAAATATAACTTTTGAACCCAAAGAGGAACAATCTAAAGTCACCGCACAGCTTGTCTTTAGATTGTTAGCTAGTTTCTAGCTGTTGCATTTATAACAGCTAGGAACTAGCTGTTATAAATGCTAGTTTCTAGCATTTATAACAGCTAGAAACTAGTAATCTGGAATACCTGGAATCTGGGTGTAGTGATGGACTCAGACCTGAACATTCAGAGCCACATAAAGACAGTAGTAAAGTTGGGCTTCTATCATCTGAAAAACATTTCCAGAGTTGAAGGACTAATGCTCTTTTGTAAGGTTTCTACAATACTTCGACTGGCTCCCTGTAGCTCTGAGAATAGACTTTAAAATACTTTTGCTAGTTTATAAATCACTGAACGGCTTAGCACCACAATACATTAAAGATCTGCTGCTGTTGTATCAATCTTCCAGACCAATCAGGCCTTCTGGTTCTGGTCTGCTCTGAACAAGAACCAAACATGGAGAAGCAGCATTCAGCTTCTATTCACCACAAATCTGGAACAAACATCTTGAAAACTGCAAAACAGCTGAAACACTGACTAAAAATCCACCTGTTTAAAGCTTCCTTTGATTCATAGTAGATGCTTGATGATTTTGCAGATGGCATTTGACATGTGTAATGTTTACTACTTGTTTCATAATTGGTTACTGTATAATTTTTTTACGGTATGAAGCACTAGAAACTGTCTTGTTGTCGAAATGTGCAATACAAATAAACTTCACTTTTAAATGACGTCAGAGGAAATGGAAAATCCGTCAGAAAAAGCTTCAACGTTGGTTCAGTGTTTGCTTAATTATATTTCCAGCATTGTTGTGTTTTCATTCGTTTTTTTCCTTTAGTGCTAAATGAACTCCAGTTCCAAGATTTTGCTCTAGTCACCGCTGTTTGTTCAGCTTTATTACTGGTTTAATGTCCAAACAAAAAGTTTTAAAGAGATTCTGAATGAGGGGCTTTACTGCAGGTTTGTTTGATAATATTACCTAAGCTCGGGGTTTGAGTTTGTAGTGTGAGATCTTTTGTTTGTTTGACTAGTTAATGAATGCTTTCAGCTGAACACACAAAGCTCACATTCGCACTGTACAGGACAGACCGTAAAGTACCATCAATCAGCACAATAACAAAAGCAGTGTTCAGAAACGAGCTGGAAATGTTCTCCTTTTACTCACAGATGTTGAGTGTGCCAAAAGTTATGCCAAGATGGCCGAAACTGCCAAGACTCTCGCAAGTCAGCAGGTGAGGAAAAGGAGAAAAAAAAAAAAATGCCGCAGCTCATTTCTTTATCAGACTAATCGCAATCGCTGACGTTTAGGAATTTTTTTCCTCCCACCTCTAAGGAGTTCATGCCGTTCCGTGAGACGTACATGACCGCTTTCAAAAACGACATCGAATACAGTCAGCTGGTACTTCAAACCGCAGCAATACTCCAAAGCAACAAATTTGTGCAGGTGATCCATGAAACCAACTGTGGCTTCCCTTTTAATTTTTAATTTATTTTTTTAGTAGGATTGAAACAAGAGATCTTAAAGACGGTGTGTTTTTGTTTTCAGCCTCTCCTGGGCAGAAAGAATGAGCTGGACAAACTACGGAGAGAGGTCAAAGAGCAGTGGCAGAGAGAGCAAAAGAAAATGGTGAGTGGTCAGTTCTACTTAGCAAAGTTAATTTAGAATAGAAAAGAATGTTCCTTTCTGATGCTTAAGGGGAAATTGCTTATTTGTTGACAAGCTGCTCCATCCAAAGTATTAAATATTAGTAAATATTTAATACGATATAAAATTTATAAAATATACACATATTAGTGTGATGTTGTAAGTAATTTAAATATAAAATAAATAAAATAATAACAAGCACGCACATCTTAATCTATACATAAGTCTATGAATGAGTCCAAATAAATAAACTGTAAATATATTTTTTTAACTTATTACTGCAAAATAGTCAAACAGTGGTCAAAAAAAATCATCAGATGTAAAATGAGTGCTTGTTTATTTAAATCGATTGTATAGAGAATCAATTCCTCATTCTGCGAATTCTGAAGAGATTCAAATTGCTGAAAAGAATTACTTTTAAAATGCATCTTTGTCATTCGCCCACCTCATACATTTTCAAGTTTTTTATATATATATATATTTTTATATTTAAGAACAAGCCAAGCAGCTAAGCTAATATAATGCCGGTAATTAAAGTTACCAAATTTGATGCACAAACCCCAATTTTGTCTAAATATGAACTGATGGAATTCAGTTTTTTAAATAAATGTTCAATTCGTTTGCAGTCTTTTCCTCTTGTCAGTCACATCATTTAAACAGTAAACCGTTAAAATAGGAAAACTAATTTCTGAATTAAAAATCAGACCGGTAGACGCTGAAAGATTTGCATCTCTGTTGTTTATTGTAGTAATTTCTCAGTGATGTTTCTGCCCGTTAATTACTTTTTTTTTTTTTTTGTCTTTCTATTTTTGTCTCCAGCAAGAGTCAGACAGCGCTCTGAGGAAGGCCCGGCTGCTGCAGGCCCAGCGGCAGGAAGAGTACGAGAAGGCCAAGGTGAGCACCAGCCGCCTGGAAGAGGAGCAGACTGCGGGAGGAGGAGGAGGCGCAGCTGGAGCCAAGCAGCTGGAAAAGAGGCGCAGGCTGGAGGAGGAGGCCCTGCAGAAGGTAGAGCGCATCCTCCAGTTTTTCTATTTATTTTCTTCCTTCCAAGTATCCCCATGTTTAAGTTGTTTTGGATCCTCAATTTGTCAGGCTGAGGAGGCCAGGGAGCACTGCAAAACTTGCCAGATCGACGTGAGCGTGAAGAGAGTGGACCTGGCCAACACCAAGAGCGAGATCATCACTCAGATCAGAGAAATGATCTCCCAGTGCGACCTCACCCTCAAAGCCGTAAGTTCACGTCTGTAACGTTCACACATGAGGCGTAGATGAAACGGAGAGACCAAGCAGCGCGCGATTTCACCGTTGCAGGTGACCGTCAACTGGTTCCAGCTGCAGCAGGCCCAGGTTGTGTCTTTACCCGTCAACCACCAGAGCCTGTGCGAGAACGCCAAGCAGTACGAGCCGGGCCAGCGATACATCGAGTTTGTCCGGAGCCTGCCGACCAACGGGCCCCGCCTGGAGTCGCACTCGATGGATTCGCCCATCACCTCCAACGCCTGGTGAGATGCATGAGTATCAGACAGATTATGGCTTCCAACAGGGCTGCTACGCAATATTGTTTTAGTTATCGATTAATCGGATAAAAAATTGGTACATTTTGCTGACTTTAAAAAAAAAAATTTTTTATTCAAACCTTTTTTTGTAGAATAATAGCAATGCATTAAGAGATGAAAATAAATAAATAATCCAGTTTGTTTTTAAAATAAGAATAAAAACATTTTATTGCATACCCGCAGTAACATACAGGATTCGTTTATTTGATCATTTGTAGTGTAGGATGTCCAACACTGTTGCTCTTTTTAAAGTGTTGGGATGATTTATTTATTACTTTTGGAATAACTGTTTGATAAATGGATAACAAAAGATGCTGTTTTTGAAAAAAGTATGCCACTTAAGGAGTTTTGTGTTTACAAAGTTTTTTATTTGATCTGAAATTTAAAATGTAAATTTTTTTTGTAAAATAGGTTTTGCTAAAATACTGCTCTGACTTTGTTGTTCTTTCAGTAAATTACCTTTTCTTACACTCTAGCTAGCGATTAATCGATTACGAAATTAGTTGACTATTATTTCAATAATTGATTCATCGTGATTAATCCGATTAATCGTTTCATCCTTCAAAGACTCCCTCAGAGGGCTCCAGCAGCTCTGAGGGAGTCTGAGGAGGCCAGGGAGCCTCCTCAGACTCATAATGTCCACTATGTCCTCCATAGTGGACATTACTTCTATCCAGTAATGTCCACTATGAGGACATTACTGGATAGAAGTTCATTGTCCCCCTACAATGTTCACAATTCTTTTCCTAAAAACAATCGAGTCCTACAAATTTCTGGATGTAATTTTGGTCCCATCAGCTGGGCATGTCTTCACACCCTCTGTGATAAATATACGCCGGACCTCACGGAGATTGTTTTGGAAAGCGTAACGCAATTGGGGCGGCGGGCTGCTTCCTGTGGAAACGATTGCGGTCAGCGATCGGAGCAGCTTCCCGTCAGTTCAGCTCAACTTCTATCATTTTCAGCTCCCACTTTGCTAAGATTAGCTGTCCTTCTAATTTGGGTAATTGACTTTGGTCGTTTCTCGTAAGTGTTTTTAGGGGGGAAAGCTACCAAAAAAAAAAAATCAGAAAGGGTATTGTTGACACAGGTTTGTGATCTCTTACACACACCCATGCACATACCAGACAGATGGGAATAAGAGAGTGCTTTGTTCTCACTTAGTTTTCTCCCAGCCCCTCCGACTCTGATCCCTCTGATCAAAAGAGTTCAGCTTGGGAGAGAGGAAATGAAACTTTGGCGCGTACACACACCCACGCTCGCATTCACCCACATCACTGCTCCCCAAAAGCTTAAATATAGAGCGCTGACCTACTTATGTATTGTGGGATACTTGGTTAACAATGGAGAGCATCGTTTGTTGATGTGCAGAAGTCAGTCATCATTATGTAGTAGTTTACTTGTGTTTAATGTCCTGATCTGATGATATCAGGATTAATCATGGATCCTGTCACCGCTGATGGAATTTACTAGCATAATTAGCAGCTTGATGCTTGTATATATTAAACAAATTATAATTCAGCGACTTAGTTCTGAGTTTTTGCTAATTTCCTTCCTTCTTTGTGACTCAGGTTGCCTTCAAACAAGCGCTCACTGAGTGGGAGCCACTCCTCCCATAGCAACCTGTCGCAGACATCCGTCACCTCCGACGTGGTGGGTGGAGAAGACGTGGACGGTCACAGCAACACCCACCACGCCAAGATCGCAGAGAGACGCTCCAATGGTGGCACCGATATACAGGGTAAGTTTGCTTCAGCGGGTTAATTAGACATTTTTAGGGAAAAACATGGAGGGAAACTGCAATTTGAGCCAGAACCTAGAATTTTAAATGTTTTGTTTATGAAACCTTTCCTCAATAATTACCACATTACTGGCACAGAGAAGATTTGCTCTTTTTTTTTTTTTTTCCATTTTTTATTGTTTATAAAAATTGCCAATATAAACCCATTCTGCTTAAATTACAAGCTTGTGATCTTCTTTTAGCACTCTATTTACTTTCACAATTTTTGTACAATTTTTTATTAATTATGACATTTTCTATGTAAATGGTGTTTTCCCATATAGCTGATTTGTAACATTTCAAATATTCCTGAAATATCCCAAATGTATACATTTAAGATATGATTTTTGTAAAATAAGTGATACGTATATGAATTGGACTACATTTTTTAATCTGGAGTAGTTAGCAGCTTACTTTCTGTTTTGATATGACTCTTTGATAACTACTCATAACTGTTTTCATCAGCAGACCTTATTTGGCCACGCTGAATTTCTTAGATCGCCTCATTGTATAATTATAATGCAACTAATGCTAACAGCCTACAAAACTGTTTTACAAGATATACAAAACTGTTTTACAAGATATTTAAAAATGCTATTGCTCAATGTTACAATGGTTTTACATTTGACCACTTGTATTTAATCAGGGTGTCTGCACCTCCTTAAAAACTCTCAAATTCATCTATATAAAATTTAGGCCTTAAATGTCTTAGATTTGTTAAATAAAATGTAAGTTGGCTTTAAATATACTAATCATAGGTCTTAAATTTTGTCATGGCAGGACTTTTTAATCTCACAGATTGTATGTATTTTTTTTTTCTGACAGAACTTTTCTATCAGAAAAAGTTTGCGTTGTCTCGCGTTGATATTTTCACTCAATGCGTTCTGTGACTGAAGGCAGTTAAGACTATCAGTAACAGGCTGCTAATGCTTGCTCGCTAGATAACAAGCAAACAAACAAGCCATTAGCAGCCAGCTAGAGTCATATGCATATGAGAAGCAGAAAGCTGTTGCCAAGAGCCACAAAAGGCTCCAGAAATTTTACAGTTTTGCCTCCTTGTTTTTCTTTTGTACATCTTTGTCATAATATAGGTCTTCAATGTTATTCATAATGGTCTTCAAAAGTCTTAAATGTAATAAGTAATCCTCATACATCTTATGATGACATTCTGCATCAGAGCTGTTCTTTCAGTAGCAGAAAGTACAGGACGACCTTTACAGATATGAGTATCAGTGATTAATGAACTCCCAATGTTTACTATAAATATTGAGAAATTCCACTTCATTTGTTGCAAATGTTGGCATCGGAGAATGTTTATGAAGGCAGACGGGTGCAAACGTTTTTTTATTCATGTTTGGATTCTCCTTTCTTTCGCAGCACTTCGAATTCAGGGTCCCTTCCGCCCCTGGGGTTCAGCCAGTCAGGGCGGTGGGATGTGCAGCGACTCGGAAAGCGCCGGAGGGAGCAGCGAATCGCGCTCCATGGACTCGCCCACCGCAAGTCCAGGTATTAGACTTACGGATTTGCACCACTTCATTCCTTCCCCACCCAGTGTTGTCTGAGCTCACAACATGCATGTTACACCCTGATTTTATATTTAAATCACTTGCTGCCACACTGGGCTATTGAGGCAATAAATCACGGTTTATTATTTTGAAAGGCTTTAGAGAAAATTGTTTGCCAAAGAACGTGAAGGTGCCCTGAGACGGCAGCCAGAAACAGAAGACATCTGCCCATTGTGGGTTTTTTAATTGCCCCGGGGCGTCGGACATTTTTGTTTGAGTAATCTTGATGTTCACCCAACGTTGCTGGTATGTTCTCTCACAATCAGGAGGCTTAGCAACCGCACACTGTGAATGTTATGCAACTCTAATGCAGTGCATACCAACATAAAAAGGTTGTGTTGAGTGGGGCTTATGTTTTTCATGTTGCTATGCTACTGTACTTGAGGTGTACTGGTGCTTCGTGTCACTTTTTGGCACATTTACATCACAAACTTCAATGTGCTTTATTGGGGTTTATGTGTCAGAGCAACACAAAGGAGGGAATAATTGAGAAAGGATCATTTTCAGTTTTTCTTATAACAAATTTTGATGTTATCTCCAAAATAATCTATATGCCTAAAGCTGGTAGACACACACCCTAAAAGTCTTGCAAGTGTAGTTGCAGTGAAAGGTTTTACTGAGAAAACATGGATTAAAAAAAAAAATCATGATCCTTTATTTATGTTGTCTTTTTCTATGCAGCCTTTGTTTGTCAGTTAAAATCAAAATAAAACCATTTGGGCAAAAATAACCTCTCCTGATTGGTGGAAGTTGGTCCATCGTTTGCATAATCACCGGTTACGGATTATTGAGGATTTGTGCCGCCCCATTTACCATCGTGAAAGTGTGAACAACGTGCGAATTTATCCCCGATTAGCCCCCTCATCAGGTTCTTCAGAAGCAAAGCAGAGTTAATAAAAAGAATCCTTTAGGTGACCATTAATCAGCCACTGTGGATGATAATCACTAACAATCAGCTGCCACGTTTAGAAATCTGACACCAGAAACGGATAAGATGTGACCTAATGTGTGTGTTCTGGCTTGTTGTTCAGGGGATTTCAAGAGAAGGTTGCCAAGAACCCCCTCTACGGGAACCATGTCGTCTGCTGACGACCTGGACGATCGAGAGCCTCCCTCACCGCTGGATAACGGTGAGTCGAACCAGAACTTTTCTACTTCCTGGTCATTTGGAGTTGTTTTACCCTTACTGTGTGATTTATTTATTTATTTTTTCCCTAATCTGTTCCTCTCTACGATCACGTTTAAAGCTTACTTTCCCCTTCTCACTGGCAGGTTTAAGTGAGATGATGATAGAGACGGCCAGCTCCCCGGGGCCGTTCAGAAACACCCAGATGTCCAAAGCAGCTCAGACCCACAGGCTAAGGAAGCTCCGCGCGCCCTCCAAATGCAGAGAATGCGACAGCCTGGTGGTGTTTCATGGAGCAGAGTGTGAGGAGGTAAAACTCGCATTCCTCGCTTTATTTGATTCTTTTTGGGGGTTTTAATGAACAGAACGAGAAACCCGATCCAGGCCAAAACCTTTAGTGTTCAGACCTTTTTAGTAACCCCAGCTCACTGCATTCAAACGTCAAGCAAAAGCCTGCCAAAGTCACACAACAGCTTCTTTATCACCCACGGGAGCAAAAATTTCAAACAAAAACTGAAGGGAAAAAAAAAGAAGAAAAATGCCACTTCTACCCCCCTTAATCAAAACTTGAATGAGAGGGAATAAAAGGAAAAAAGTTGAAAATGGTCACATTCTCTCCTCAGAGACCAAACTAAGGGGGATCAGGCATCAGGAAACTGAAGAGGCTTTGTTTGTCTTCTGAAGAGTCCTCTCCATCATCCCTATGCAGCCTCCCTCTTCTGTTGACTTTAGATCAAGTTTCTGTCCATATTTATTAGATACACTGAGCAAGGCAAATAAAGGAGTCACTGGAAAAAGATAGATTATGTAATGCCGGTTGACATATTGACAGGAAGCTGGCATAAGTATTCCTGTGGCAGCATGTTGGGAGTCCCACACTACTGGTCGCAAGGACGTCTTGGACTAATCTGAAGTTCCCAGGAAATATTTCTCGGAGTTCTATTTGTGTCTGCAGATTTACGCACTTCCTGTTCTGTATTCCCTTTTCAGTAGAAGAATGTTTCTTTTGGCATTTTGGTGTGTTTTTGTATTAAAATGTGCTTAGCCTACTGTTTTTTGTTTTTTTTAACTCTGTGGTTTGCTTTTGAGTTGTTTTGTTCTATTCCGTTTTGTTTAAATTGCCCGTTGCTGTGTTTGCAGTGTTCGTTGGCCTGTCACAAGAAGTGCCTGGAAACGCTGGCCATCCAGTGTGGCCATAAGAAGCTCCAGGGCAGGCTTCACTTGTTCGGCATCGACTTCACGCAAGCGGCCAAAAACACTCCCGATGGCATTCCCTTCATCATCCGGAAATGCACATCTGAAATCGAGAACAGGGCGCTCAACATCAAGGTATTGTTATTCCACCATAAAGCCTGCTTGCAGAGCCGTGACATGCCTCGATTTAAAAGTTAACCAAACAGTTTTCAGGTTGCATGGCCTTTCTCTGTGGTGCCCGCCAATATTCTAGGTTTCTCCTTTGTGAGTCGGAAAAGGCCATCGCAGTTTCCTGTGCTGAAAACTTTTTTTGTGTGTGTGCTCTGAAGGGGATTTACCGCGTGAACGGTGCCAAGTCCCGGGTGGAGAAGCTGTGCCAGGCGTTTGAGAACGGCAAAGACTTGGTGGAGCTGTCCGAGCTCTACCCCCACGACATTAGCAACGTGCTCAAGTTGTACCTGAGACAAGTAGGCTGCTTTCTCATAGTGTTTGAATCCTAATTAAAAAGGCCAAAAACAGGGCTTTCCTATCAAGTTTGGTGCTTCTTATGCGCTTTGTGCTCTCCAGCTTCCAGAGCCTCTCATCTTGTTCCGTTACTACAACGACTTCATCGGTTTGGCGAAGGAAAGCCAGCGCATCATCGTGGAAGAACTCGAAGCCCAGCGTCTCAATCCTGGCGCCGTTACGGCGGCCCAGGTCAGCGTGGAGCTCAACAGGGTGTTGTTCAAAATCAAGGATCTGCTCAGACAGCTGCCTCCAGCACATTACAAGACGCTGCAGTTCCTCATAGAGCATCTTCACAGGTACAAGGGGGAGGGGAAGTTCTCCAAACATTGCTTTAACATGGGTATTGATCCGCTTCTCAGGGCGATTTCACACCTGATGGTTTGTGAGAATCTGTTCGATTGGGGACCAAAATCGCAACATTTGTTACGTTTTCATTAGGTGTAGTTTGTTTTCACAGTGCACTACATCAAATGTACCAAACCCTTTGAAAAACTTGTTGCCTGGCTTGCCTGTACTCGCGTCACGCCAAGAACCACTGAAGGAAACAAAATGAAAACCTCTGAAGAAGACACTTAGCGTAACTTCATTCTTCATGAAATGCAAACCAAAATGAAGTGGTGCCAGTTTTTAACTGATGTAGGATTTGTCTTTCGTTTTTGGCAAAAGACCACAAGCCATTTCTTCCAGTAGCAATGGACTTGACCATTTGGTTTGGTTGCATATAGCCAGAATGTCCCACCAAGCGGTCTCAGCTGCACTTGGCTTTCACATACAGATTGCGAACCACGCCAGAGTTCACTTCAGCCGAATCGAGACCAGAATTTGCTGTTTTGGTCCTCATCAGAGTTCGATTACATTCAGACCTCCCCAAACAAACCAGACTTTATAGACGAAAGAACTACAGTTTGAATTAAGTGGACTAAACAGATCTGATGTGAATCCACCCTTAGGCTCTCATCTCCTTTACTTCCTTTTAAGGGTGGCCGAGTGTTCGGAGGAAAACAAGATGACGGCTAGCAACCTCGGGATCATTTTCGGCCCAACGCTGATCAAGCTGAGGCAGGCGGACGCCGACGTCTCCCTTTCCTCTCTGGTGGATTACCCATACCAGGCACTCATGGTGGAGCTCCTAATCCGACACTACCAGATGATCTTTGACACTCCCCTCAGCCCTCTGCGTGGCACCTCACCCACAGAGGCGGATTCTCACTCTCGCCTCAGCCAGCAGGAGAAGGAGCAGCTGAGCAGGCACTCGAAGTCATTGGGAGACATCAAGGAGGTGAGAACTTGTCAATTTCCATCCTTTTTACCAGTTTACTTAAGCATCTATTTGTCAGTTAACATTTATTTTCTGATTTTTACAGCAGAGCTCAAATGTGTTTAAGAGACATTCCTCAGTAATACCATCTTCACACTTATTAGCTGAGGTTCAGGAGGCCATGCCATCCCTCGATGGAAATGACTTTGAACCTGGTCAGTGTTCATCTTAATAAAAAGCATTCCTTTAAAACCCGTCTGGATTTGTAATATATATACACTTTTGATTTGTGTTCTAAGGCGACGAGGTGGACTCGAAGACCCTAAACGGGATGTTGTCGTCGAGCGTCCCTGAGATCGCAAAACCCATCGAGAAGGGTCTGTGCCGCTCGCAGTACGTCACGGTCAGCAGGGTTCTGCTTCGACACCCTCGCAACAAACTCTCCTCCCGGCCGATGAGCATGCCGGCCGAGCGGGTTCTCGGCCAGGGCCAGGTGGACGAGAACAACACCCGGAACAGCGCCAACTGGGAGAACAAGAAGGGAGGTGGATGCAGCCAGTCCATCGAAGAGGTGGACGAGACAGAGAGCTCCAAACTGCGAGCGGGTGCGCATAACCGGAGCACCTTCATCGACACGCAGACGCTAAGGAGAACGTGGGACAAACAGTACAAGTACGACGTGGCGTCCAGAGCTGCCAGACTGGCAGCCAGCTCTCCATCGGAGGGATCCGCGTTGGACGCCAGCGGCTTGTCGGCTTCTGTGCCGGCCTCCTTAAACCATGGGACAGTGGAGAGCACCATCTACCCCAACAGACCTTACACAGTGGCGGTGCGACCCAGCAGGACTTTAAAGAGGGAGGAGAATGTGTCAAGGAACAACACGATTGCAACAGTTTTTAGAGCGCCGAGGACTCTTCAGCCTCCGCCAGGAACTTTCTACAAGCCTCCCTCAGGGAGCAAAGCTAAAGGGCAGCAGAACTGTAAGCTAGCTAACAGCGCAGAGGAGGATGATGACGAAGAAGAAGAGGAGGATGACGACGATGAGGAAGAGGAGGAACTGGGAATTGAGATAGAAGTTTCAGTCGATGAACCTCTTGAGGAAGTCGACCAGGCAGCCATGTCTCATTCTCCCAGTTCCAGCCCTGAAGAAATGGGTCAAAACCAGACGAAACCTGTATACCAGAGACTGAGACCCAGGCGCCTTCAAGAGGTAGAACACAGAGAGGCTCATTTCGTCTAAGTGAAAAGTCCTGGGCTTCAAGAGTCAATACAAACTGTGGTCAAAGATGAACGAGTTCCATATTAGTCCAAAAAGAAAGCTGTCTTCTGCCTGTTGATTTAATCTTCAGAAGACCAATAAGACGCACTTAAACCACTGCGGATACTTCAAATCTTTCAATCACTTGCTCAGAACACTCGGCACCATATTTATAATATCTATAAAATTGTGCAATTGTTTTTTTTATATATATAGATATATATATATTGTACAAAGTTTCTACAAACTTACTATGGATGTTTGTTTTAATGCCAAAAAGTTGGGTGTGAATCATTAGATTAGTGCATATAATTGGAATCGCAACACTGAAAACAATCTAGTGCACTTAACCTGATGTGAATACCGATGGAGCAGTGTTTTCCCCACCGTGAGAGAGTATTTTAATCTGTTACAAGTAGGTTATTTTCTAATGATTTGTGTATAAATCTGGGTAAATACATGTACACACACGGCGCGCTAGGTAGCTGTACTGGCAGTTAAGACACGTTCTAAAAGGAACAAAATAGCAGAAGCTAGTTAACCTTTTGCGTTTATATTTTTTTAACTTGGATGATGTCAATTTTGTCTGACAAGTTTTTACAAATGCCACTAGTGGTTTTCCCCCCATTGTTTGTAATGTCACCTTTACATTTTAATAGCCAAAGCTTTTTTAAATTTTTTGTTTGCAACTTTAATAGTCCTACCAGTAACAAACCTTACATGTTCATTCTCAGCAATAGGAAGGACGTCATTTATTTAAACTGTATCTGTTTTTTCATTTAATGTACACAGTTGATAAATTGTTAAAAGGTTCAATGTATTAAAAAGGAGAAGACAAAAAAAGCAGGTACATTTAAACAAACACTCTTTTGTAACTTATTAAAATATATCTGGCAAATTCTAAGAAAGATGCTTGTTTGTTTTTTTTATTTTAAACAGTCATTTCACTGTCTGCTGATTTAAGCGGGCAACTAGCATGGATTGAAACATATTAGTAACACTTCTAAGTTATGAGTTTTGTTATTTAATCATTTTAATTTTATAGTTAGTCAGAAAATTCAAATGTTACGCAAGACCAACTAAACCCGCAGTCCCAGTTCGACGCTCAGGTAGAGTGTTTCATTTACCGAAACCACGAGAAAAAAAAAAAAAACCACGAGAGAAACCACGTTTTTCTCGTGGTTTCTCGAAACCACGAGAAAAACGCACGCGGGAGTGGAAAGCACACGCGCGGATAATGAGACCCATCGCAGACGGCTCACTATGGTGAGGTGTGGGTTCACTCGACTTCTTTTGAGACCGCGCCAGATCGGAGAGATTTTTTTTTTTGAGCCCAACCCGAAATTCGGGCCGAGTCGGGTCAAAACTGTTTATATTCGGGTCGAGTCGGACCCGGGCTTCTGTGGCACGCGCGTTAACGAAGACCGGAATACGTACAGCACAGAGAAAAACGAAGAAAAGTGCACTACATGAAGTTGTGTTAATGTAATTATTATAGTCATTAGAGTTGGCTGTTTACTTTGTTGTGGACAGAAAGATAGTAAGGTAAGTTCATTAGACTACACAATGCGCATGCGCTGCTCTGCTCCGCTCCTATCAACCCCACATCGCTGCAGCAAACAGAAAGGGGCGGGGACGGACCACTATCGAGGTCCTTCTCCATCAATTTGCTATTACAATAAGCAACAAAGTGGAGCCTGAAGATGTTAAAATTTAATCTAAAAATAGAAGAAGTTACACTGCTTAATTTAAATCTTAATTAAAATAATATGTCGGGTTTACTTAAGGTTTAGGCCTATAATTAAAGTTAGTCCGGCGAGAGGGGTTGGATTTATCTTTAGGCCTAAACTAAATTAGTGGAGGGAGAGATAATTAAAAAAATATATTTACAGGGATGGATAACTACTTATTTGAAATGTGGAGGTTCACATGTAGACAGCAGCAGGAGACACTTCCACGTACAAAGATGTATGCTGAAAACAGGCTACATCTGTCTCATTCCTTGTGTTAATCCAAGCAGGCAAGAAAAAAAAAATGAACGAACTGTTGGTCATTGGTCAGAAGACAGTAAATTTTGCTTTGCATTTATAAATTGAGTTTTGAAATTCTGGAGAAAGTCCAGTGTGAAGTTGCCACAGTCAAGAGATGATTTTGGGCAAATTAAGTGCTCTCATTACCTGCAAATTCTGGATCACTTCAAGCTTATTTCTGCTGACAAGCTTGATGGAGATGCTGATTTCATTTTCCCAACAGTATGCCAAAGGCAACAAAAGTCGGTTTCTTGACCCTGGTATTATTGGTGCTGTGTCGGACATCCAACTGGCCTTTCTTAAACCTCATAGGGAATCTATTGACCTTTTTCTAGAGGAAGATGAGAGTCACCAGGCCCAACAATACAGATGATCTGAAGGTCACTATCAAAACATCCTGGACCACCTTAGTGCAGAGGCACAGCCTTTTGGATTTTCATTAGCCGCCATTAAATATTATAAATATTTAGTCATATTGTGAGGAATAAATGTTTATAATATAGTAGTTTCGTTATCTGAATTAAACTATTGAAATATTCGTTGAGTTTCGAATAACTACATGTGATTGAATTGTGATGAAATTTTATTAAACACACCTCTCAATAAATCTATAACCATACCTGTAATTACAGTATCTAATGAAGCCTTCGTTGGTAAAGGACATGAAGGGCTCTGCGGGTGGCAGAGGGGCGTTAGCCGTCTCTCCCAGCGCTCAGAAAGTAGATTAAATTCAATCCTCTTATGTATTCACGAGGTCTGAAAACGAGCTGCGTTTGCAACCACAGGGAACAGTCGAGAGAACATGGGCTCTAACGTTTTATTTTTTATTTCCTGTGCATCCATCCACAGCTGAGGTGTTCGTCTGAGGTAGGTGGCACATCAGTGTAATGTTTTTACTGTAAACACACTGTGGTGTAGTAGCTACAGCACAATTCAAAAAGAAGAAAATTACTCATATTGACTGACACTCTAATTGTTTTGTAAATGTAGTAGGAAAGAGCAAAAGCACTTTGCTTTCTAATTTAGACAGATTGCAGTATATTTGTAATATGGAGACCTCTGTGGCGATTATTCTGACTATGAAGTGTGTTGAGCTCATTAACCGCCTTTATGAGCCATTGCTGGCTTTGACGCGGAGCTTCCTGCAGCTGAGTGGGCCGATTACATGTCAGTAAGACAAAGGACGGCTCTTCCCAGCACAGCGGATCATTCTGGACTGGTTGCATACAGGTCTGCCGGGCCAGAGCCGACCCCCGTGGGGTTAGGGGGTGAACAGGAGCCACCATGGGGTCAGGAGGTCAGGTCAGGCTCCTGCTGTGGAAGAACTGGACCATCCGCAGGCGGCAGAGGGTAACTCTTTCTCATCTGTGCTTTATCCGCCCGTTTTAAGACCAGCAGCATGGGGCAATTATTAAACTTGGAGGAAGTCCCAAGTCAAATTCCATTAAGCTGTTACTGCTTCTAGAAACGGTTGCCCAATTGTTATTTTCAACAAATTAAATACCTTCCTGTTACATCTGCTTAAGCGTTGCATTCTTTAAGGGCTGCCACACCCTGCTGGATCTGAACAGGCACTGGAGGATTACTGGCCTTTTGTGCCAGGCCTTCTCTTTTAACAAGAAAAGGTTCATATTTAATACCACAGGAATGCTCTGAAAACAATGGTTAACATAAACTTAAAATTTTATTTTGAATCAGATTCGGTTCTTCATGGAGATCATGTGGCCTGTGATGCTGTTCATGGGACTGGTGTGGATGAGGAGAGTGAACCCGCTCTACCGTCAACATGAATGTGAGGCTACAGCTAAATAAGGAGGAAAAAGCTGTTACCGCTGTCATGCAGGCATTCCTGTTTTTTTTTTTTTTTTTAGTAAATGTTGCATAACTATTTAAAAATGTAATGTTTTGCTCTTCAGGCCACTTTCCTAACAAAGCTATGCCCTCAGCCGGCATCCTGCCGTGGATCCAGGGAATCGTCTGCAACGCTAACAACCCCTGCTTTCAGTATCCCACCCGTGGTGAATCTCCGGGTCTGGTGTCCAACTACAACAACTCCATGTAAGCTTTGACTAGGCCATTCCAACACGTGGATGTGCTTTGATGTGTGTTGTAGATCTGACTTGCTTCCCCTTTCCCTTGCTGAAAGAGAATCCTCACAGCATGCTGCTGCCACCACCTTGTTTCATGGTGGAAATGGTGTAATAATATGAGGTGTTTTGAACTTTGCGATTACCTGTAATTACAGTATTGACATGTAACACCCAGTGTTCGATAACAGGGTTTCAAACACACGTAAGAGCAATGTTTTTGGATTGACATTAGCTGAAAAACTACAGTGTGTTCATTTACATTTTACTCTTCATTAATATTGACTCTTTATATAATATTGCATAATTAAGATCTCTAACGAACTTCTGAGACTCTCTCAGAACAGCTGCAGTTAGCACACTGGATTTTATTTAGGGGTATCACAACAGCAAATCTCAGTTTTCTGAGTTTTATTTGCAAAAAAAAAAAAAAAGTGAAAATCTTCTTTACACATCCTTGCACGAGTGGACTATCTTTATATACTGTGTGATGCTAATGAAGACAGGGTGTGTTTGAGCTGTTCCTGATGTTTCTCCGCAGACTGGCCCGGTTCTACTCGGACGCAGAGGAGCTTCTTTTCAGTGACCCAGAGTTTCTGCAGGTCGATCGCCTCTGGAGGGAACTGAACGCCATGAGCAACTTTATGGACACGTTGCGCACTCATCCCAAAAAGATCTCAGGTCAGTGTTCCAGGCCTTCATCGAACTCCTGCACAGTCCCTTACTCTGAGCTGTTTTATTGGAGCTGGCGTTACTGCTGCAGAAAAAAAAAAGGCTTCCCTTATGTTTTAATCCGGAGTTTACGTGAGTATTAACGAGGTTTACTCTGTGGTTACGTTTAGCTTCTGGCAGAACTTGCAGTTCATGTCGGCTTAAAGACATTCATAAATTAGTTAATCTAATGGGATTTAGAAAAAATTTGAAAGTGCATCTGAGGTTAGTTACATCTCACATGCTTTCCCATCATTGTGTCTGGATGCTTTAACACCATTATATCACACGGGCTTGAGGCTGGTCCGAACCTTAAGCTGCTTATTTTGCGACGAACATGTTTATTTGTTGGGTGAGACGTCTGGCCACTTTAACCGTCCACTTTCTTGTCTCTTAGTGAGATCACGGATGCGTTTCTTCCATCTATCACTCCATCAGACAGTGCCTTGCAAAGTATTCATGCTCCTTCAACTTTTTTTTTAGCAATTTTTTTGGACTGAAAGCGTCAGGAAGCAGATTTTATACCTCGCTTCTCAGGTTCCACATACATGTAAATATTGGCAGATTGCCGATCACCCAAAATTAAAGACCATCAGTGCAGCACTCATTAAATTTCTTTGATCTAAACTGTTTAAAAGTCTTGAGCAGTCTTTAATCTTTTCATCACCTTTGACCAAGTTCTCACACACCATTATGCTGTCACCACCCACCATAACTTTCTCTTTGCCCTAAGAGTTGTCCTTTCAACAGTTGGGCTATTTAATATATACGTGATGTCAAAAGATAATCGACATCATTGTCGTGGGTTTTGTTTCAGGGTATGAGAGTAAATGGGGCTGAATACAAATGCATGCAACTTGAT
This sequence comes from Brachyrhaphis roseni, assembly GCA_903066815.1. Taxonomy (NCBI): domain Eukaryota; kingdom Metazoa; phylum Chordata; class Actinopteri; order Cyprinodontiformes; family Poeciliidae; genus Brachyrhaphis; species Brachyrhaphis roseni. The sequence continues at coordinate 29,900 of CAEFZY010001464.1, forward strand.
ATTTTTTTATATAATCCATCCACATGGTGCTGAGTGACGGTGTTGTTTAAACTAGTCAGGCCAAAAGATTTACCTTTAACTTCCAGATGCTTAAAAAACTCACCACTCTTCTATGAAGGCCAGATTTGTAAAGTGCACGATATGTACAGTAGTAGCAGAAAAGGAGGCTGAGTACAAAAATGTACACCCCAATTCAGATTTTACCTGAGATTTTCTTGATCATGCGCCACTTTATTTTTGGTCTGTACTAAGACACAATACAGTTTGAGTTTAGTTCGACAAAAAAAAAAAAGAAAGAGTTGATGGGGTATGAGTACTTTTCTATGATACTGTATCCATCTCTTTGAGCCTCCGTAGTGGGAGTGGATTGATGTAATTCCCATTCCTGTAAAGTTCTCATGAGCTCAGAGAAAGAGAATGAAATCCTTGTGAATAAAGTTATAAAATGAGCGACATTAACTCACGCCTGCTTATATTACACAAACATGTAGAGTCTGCGGTTTTATTGGACGTAAACATTTTGCTCAGAAGGCCCCGCGGTGCGTCGTGCCGCTCCGCTTGTTTTACGGAATCAGTTAAGTTCCCCGTTTTCGTGTTCCCACTTGTTTTTATGTCGTATGTTGTTTCCAGTGGATGCAATATGAGTGAGATCACTCAGAACAAAACGGGCAGAACTGGATCGAGACCAAAACTGCACTCTGCCCGTCAGAGTAAACTCCGTTCAAGCACAGGCAGGCCGATGGAAACATTGTTACAGTGTATACAGAGTCGCAACAAGTGGGAAGCACTCAGCGCGTTCCGATTGCTCCACTGAAACTCGCTTGTCGCAACTCGTCCGCGGTATGTGCCTCTAGGACTTGAGGATTTCTCCCGGACCAGTTATTCCAGCTCGAGGAGGCGCCGTTATCCGTTGAGGCCAGTGGCGCGTGGACCTACACAAACAGCTTCCGTTATTTGGCGCAGGTCGCGGAGTGAAGGTGGAGGCGATCCTGAAGGACGACGAAACCTTGACGTCATTCCTGCTGAGAGACATTCCCCTGACAGAGTCTGTGGTGTATCATCTAGTGAATGCCCAAATCAAGCCTGAACAGGTATATACGTTCAGAAACACACACACACAAAGCCAAAAATACTGACTGCAGCCTTTAACTCAGAATATAAATCCTGAGAATTAACACCCAACATCATTGAACAGTCTGTATGATATAAACTAAGTTCAAAATGAACATGTTCAGCCAAGAAAACAGAGGGGATGATAATGCTGGGTGGCAGAGTACCAGAGCAGTTTGGCATTTTGGAAAATGTACATTTAATGGCAACAATAAGAGATTCCAGACACTGAAAGTAAACCAACTCTGTTCGTACTACAATCCGAGGCCATGAATGAAGTCCTGTAAGTGTTTTAAAGGGACAGTGCTATGTGAGATCCACTTTTTGAACTTTACATCATGTTACAATGTTATTACCTCATCAAAACCTGGTAGGGATGGTCTGATCAGGATTTTTGCTTCCGATTCTGCTTCCGATTCCGATCACCCATGAGGGCCGATCACTGCTGATCACCTGGATTGACTGTTAGGTATAAATGCTTCTAATGCGATCTGGTAAAATTGAAAAATGATCTAGTAATAAATACATCTAATTTAGACATAAACATGCAAAACATGTCTATAAACATGCAAGTATGTTTATAGTATGCTGTCTATGCATAGCTGCTGCATAGACAGTAGGTATGCAGTCAAAAGGACAACTGAAAAACCTGAAATTAGTAAAATAATATTTAATAGTAAGGTTCTCATGAGTCAAATAAATCTGCCTGTATCAAATAATGTCAAGAAAAAAGGAAGCATTCATTCCAAGTCAAATGCAGGTTGCATCGAAATAAACAATCCTGAGTTACTAAATCAAAACTTCCTGAGAGCTTGGCTAGCTGATTAATGCTGGTTTTGATTGGTTGTTTCTGACCGAGCTGAGTAATTCTGCAGATTTGGTTTGTGAGATTGGCAACAAGAGACAGTGATCGGCGATCACCGATCACATGCTTTTTAACGGAAATCGGCCGATTACGATTGGTGGCCGATCGATCAGCACACCTCTAATACCTGGTGTGTTGCCTTGATGCTTTCATGCATGTTTGAGAAATCCTTTAATCTCCCCTGGAAACCATTCAGCAGTGCAAAATGCCTCGGTGGACCTAACTCCGTCTTGGAGCTGCAGTTTCCAGCTTCCGCCTCACTGGGGAGTCACAGGGACTTCAGACTAGTCCCCGCGACTAGTTTGAAGTCTAGCTCCTTCAGACCAGCCAGCAGTACTTAGCAAATATCTGGTGGAACTGGGCATCAGCTGAGCTCCTTATGCCTGCTACTTCCTTCACAACACTTGTTAAAAATGTTGTTAAATGGTTTATAGAGGAGCCATGACTTCCTGAAGGTGGAGTTTCAGAAAGAACAGGAGTTTCTTAAAGAGACAGAGGCCCAATTTCAAAGCGTTGGATTACAAAGTAAACTTTCTCTTAAGTCATATTTAATATGTAGCATTTTTATAACAACTGAAGTTATGCTATAAAATGGAAAACATTTTAAAGGGGTAATACTACCCCTTTAAATAGTAAATGGTTGAGAAAAGAAGGATTCTTGATGAAGTCAAAAATATGAGCATCCTCTTTAGGAGACTGTTAGTCAGAAGCTTCTTTAAATTTGCTGTATTGCAGACTGCTACTAGTTATCCTATCTGCCCACAGTCATCAGCATTTATGACTCTTGACGAAACTTGAACTGTATGATGTACAACAACATTTAACATCCTGCTTGGGATTAATAAAGTATTGTTGAATTGAATTGACTAATCATAAGTTTAGCGTGTATCTATATGTTTACTTAACTCTATCACAGTCAATATAATAAATAACTTTAATGCAACTGGGATACTTAAACATTGTATTATATTTTCAGTCAAAATGTAGGATTTTTATCCAATGCCATACCGCAAAAATTACTTCATATTAAAGAGTAGCATAAAAATTCTCCATTTAGATTAAAAACATTACATTTTTGTTGCTAATTTAAAATTAAAATAACACACAAGTGTGTAACCAATAAAGGGAACTTCTGATAAGAACAGAAAGAGCAATCCGGTATGGAAAAAACGTAATGAAGCATAACTGAAGAAAAGAAGACCCAGAGGTACTGTGAGTTTTGGTTTCTTGCTAGAGATCTAAAGCATTGCATTTCCTGGAGTTGATTTAAAAATAAAGTAGTGTGACGTGTATTTGCTAAAATTCCAAATAAATTAACAAGAAAGGGGGAAAAAAAACCCCTCTTCCTATGTTCCTTCCTCTGTTTTTCCCTCTTGTGCAACACCCGCAAATTCCTGGCAGCAGCTCAAAACGGCATGCCAGCCTTGAGTGTTAGCGTTTATGTTCAGTTGTAAACAATAATGCAACAAGACCTACGTGGATTGCAGCAAACCAAACTATGTGAATTATTCAACTCCACTGTGCACACATAGCTCCAAGGCCCAAACACAAAACCTTTCTTTGCCTGAATTCAGCCAGTGAATCCCTCTGGTGTTTTTGATGCGTAAACAGTGTTTGTGCTGAAGTATTGTAAATCTGACCTTTAAATCTCGTGTTTAAATGCTACGACCTCCTGTTTCAGTTTGCCTTCGGGGTGCCAGACTTGCATTTGAAAGACATCGCCTGCAGCCTCAACCTGCTGGAGCAATTCCTGATTTTCCAGAACCATAGAGGACCCTATTCTGTTCGGAACGCCATGTGCATCCTGACCCCGCAAAGGCTGCAGATCATCGAGGACAGATTTTATGCCAACGTGGATTTTTTCAAACTCTTCCGACTGGTCAGTGTTCTTTTAAATTTTTTATTCTTGGATTTAGAAGTATGACATGGATTGCACATGCTTTTATTCACTTATATGTGAAGAAAACATAATTCATGGTTTTTAAAAGATCTTGACAAATCTCATTGAAGTCAGTTTTTGCCAGGTTAATTATTTTTTTGTTCCGGGTGGACAATGAAACATGCAACGTTTTTTTTTTAAAGGGGCCTCACAGAGCAGCTCTCCATCACTCAGCTCCTTCAGACTAGCCAGCAGCAATTAGCAAACACCTGGGCGACCTGCGCATCAGCTGACCTCATTATACAAGTTCCTTCTCAGAGCAACGCTGGTAAAAACGCTGTTAAAGGGTTAATAGAGGAGCCATGTTGTGATGACTTTCTGAATACAAAGTGTCAAAAAGAGCATGCGTTTCATAAAGAAAAGTTATGTACTGGAGCTTTTAAAAAAGTAAAAGTTAAAAACAATCATGAAAAGTCTGGAGTAACTGTTGTAAAAGATGACTTTAGCAAAACCTATTGTCAGTAGATAACCTTTAACATCAAACAAATCTTGAGTCATCAAAAGCCTATCAGTACCTTCTTTTTAAAAAATAATTTAATTTCCTTTTCTTCCACATCAGCAGTTTGGGCTCGTCAACACATCCCAATAAGGACAGAAAGTACTCTCAGGTGACACACATGTTTAAAGACAGTAATAAAATGGATAAACATCAGTTTGCATTTTTTTTTACAAGCAGCATGACTCATGGGGTGGAGCAGATGTTTTTCAGGAAAATGCAGTGCAAGTAAACACAGCATTGTTCAGCTGTCATGCTGAAGAAAAACGTGAGCAGGGAAGCACGACTGGAGAAAATCCAAAAACCTTCTGTTTTTACGTGCATTAACTCAACACACATCATGGTCCTAATGTCTCGTGACCGCACTCACTTTTTTTCAGTGGATTACCATTTAGCTTCAAAATAAACAAAAGTAGATACTTTCAAAAATAAATTGAGCACTAAATGAGGGAAGCACTTGAGCTTAAATAACCACGGATAAATACCAACAACCTGTATTAGCAGGAGAGCTGACGGACTTGGTCTCAGGCCTATTATTAGCTCAGCGCATCGGATGGTGTTTATTCAAGAGTGTGTGCAGGGGATTAAAAAAAGTCTGACAAATGATACGTAAGTAAGGCAGATGCGTGTAGTTTTCTAAACTATCAACATGTTTTATCAATGTTAGAAACATGTTTTAATAAAAACTTGGGTTGTTACAAACGAGCCACTAAAAAAACATACAAATGTATTGAAAAAAAACCCCCATAACAAATATAAAAGTTTGCCCAAAGCTCTATGTTATGGAACAGCAGCAAAGAGTTGTGTCTTGAGGCTCAAGTCAAGTTATTTGTGTTGCATATTTTAGCAACAAGGCACTTGAAAACGCTTTACATGAAAACACAGTACCAGAAAATGGTTGTATTACCTCCTCAAACTTCATTGGAAGTGCTGAAATTGGCTCACATTGACATAGGCACATGACAAAAATTCCTTGATATCATTCACAGGGAAGCACCCGCCTGCCGAATTCAACATCAGGTGAGGGTTGAACTCTTTCGTCCGGAGCTCTGTGCAAAGTGTTGTGTGATTGGTAAAAATTTTTTTTGCCAAAATTCGCTTGGACTGCAACTTTGATATTTCACTTCAGCTAGTCCGCTTCCACTAGCCGTTTCTGTGTCTGCCAGAGACATGAATGCTATTTGAGAAACGTCTTTTCTGACATGGCAAGAAATTGTGTACATTTGTACGGGTTCTTCACTAAATAACTGCAAACACTGTCAAATGAGTAAAAACTTCTGGATGGAAATTGCAATGTCGTTCTCTCCAGGGATCACCCCCAGGTTGTCTGCGCCGAACAAGGAACAGTCCACAACCAAGTGATATCACACTGACTGTTCAGCTTGAGATGAAGCATGTGGGAGCCTTTAGGGTTGCCTACTCTCCATAAAATCCGCTAAATGTAATCAACATGGCAACCAATTTCTTAGGAGCCTTTTCTTGAGAGAGCTTGAGAGGACTTCTGCCAGTAGACTGGCAATGGTAGTCACTCTGTTGTTCTAAGGACAATAATCCAACATATAGTCAATGCAAGACACAATTGGTTTACCAGACCTCAAATCAGCCGTCTCAGTCCCCAAGACCTAAATCCTACTGAAAAGCCATGGGGTCAACTAGAGAAAGGACAGTGCCAAGAGAGATTGTGCAATGACAAATGGTCAAAGATCCCTCTGTCTATTTACAGCTTAGCGTATAGACAGTGTTTAGTGAAGAGTAAACAAGACTGACTATGAGACAGACAACAACAGATTCTGCTGTCTGCCTGATCCTTACCCAGGCACTGTCCAGTGGAACTGTGCCAAATGGTATTTAGTATTTAGTGTCTCTCTCCTACTTTGCAGTAGCGAGAAAATGCTGCGAACGTTCTTAGCAACAAAACTTGTTGGGGCGCTACTGGGTTCAAACCAGTACAGCTGCAGCGACTGACAAGTGTGACTTAAAGCTGATGTCTCCCAATTGTTCACAGAGACAGAAAAGAGGAAGGATGTTTCTGATGGCAACTCTTGTGTCTTGGCTTCATCCAACATCCTGAACCTTTCTTCTATTGTCTCGTGCTCTCTTCTGGAAGCTGCTTTGGAAAACCCAAACAGTACTCAAGTAAAGACATGGGAAACCAAGGGCAGGCAAAGGATCATGTTAGTTTTCCAGATGTTTTCTTTTTTAATGTCAAGAGATTTGTTTTCTCTGTGTTTTATGAGAAATGCTTGAGAAACTTTCACTCATTTTTTTGAAGGTTGCATTGTTTTCAATGTTGTAGTGGTAAAAAAGAGAAAATTCGGGTACAAATTCATCCTCCTTCCTACATCTGCTATTGTTGCAGAAGAGTAGAAGGTTTTGTGGAGAAATAAATAATACTGCCTTGCCTGTATGTTTTTTCAAAAATGCAATTAAATTTTTATTTTGACTTTTTTTTTTTTTTTTTTTCATTTTTGGTGTTGAAATCCCTTTGGATCTCATCAAATTCAATAGCAATATTCCTACCATTTTTGGACTTTCCCTGCAATAAATAGAAATTGACAATCATCCACTCTTTATCTCTCATATCTATTTCTCCTCAGCTCCCTCGCGTCCTGGATAATTACTCTGATGGTATTGACATTCACTTCTGGGTCCGGATTGTCTCCTCCGCTTCGGACAGACTGCGAGACGTAAGAACCGGCCCGCGGAGCAAACCAGTAGCTCCCCATTCAAAAGTTCACGGCTTCCTATTTTTAGTTGGCAGGAAACAGTTGCTTCCCTTTTGCCTGACTCTGCCTGAGTTTTTGCACAAACAGATGGTAGGTGGGGGTATTTTCTGGTGCGTGTTAGGAAATCTAAATACAGAGCAACCTTGTTTAGCCTGAAAAAGAAAGATAGCTCATTATTGTAGGACAATGCTGTGGGAGAAGAAAAATCTCCAGTTTAGGAAAAGTTGATGATGGGCGATAGCTGATGATTTCTTTCAATTTCACAATATTTTCATCACTAAAGTGTTATATTAAGGACTAAGCAAGTTTTTTATGTTGATGTTTCCAAATGCACACTCATTGCTGTTGACAGTCCGACATCCTGTTGGCAAGATAGTTGTCTCTGTAGACCGTGTACGCTTGAGGTGGAATATGTAAACATGTCACTTCCTGTAAATCAGATGAGGAAGATCCTAAAACCTAACAAGTAGAGTGCCTTGAGATATTACTTTCCAAGAGTTTTTTTTCCCACACTTAGATGCATTGAATCATCAAGTCATCCTAAATAAATACAAAAATGGCGTTTTCAAACGGGGATTTCCCTTCTGTCAAACAAAAGCAGTCATATCAGTCTGATTCTATGTGGAAATATAATTTCCCCGCTCTCGTTAAATCACAAATCAACTGCTACCAACCATTTTTTTATTACTTAAATTTCACAAGCACCTTGGCCTGTGTCCGGCCTTACCTTGCAGCAAAGAAACTGTCAACATGAAGTAGACTAAGCGACCTCTAAAAGCAACACATCATCATTAAAATTTGATGATCTGAAACATTTAACTGTGTTTAAGAAAAAAAATCCAAGGAACTTGCAAGAGGAAAAGTAGGTTTTTAGCAGCACAGTATTTTTTTTTGTTAACTTTAACTTCAAATGCACATCAGCATTTCGTTTCAACTACAAACCCATCTTTTAAAATCAACACTGGATTTGTCTTCCCAGCTGTTCCACAGGAGCAGCTCCATGGAGCTCATCCAGGTCGTAACGCCTCTGTTCCAGAAGAATCTGTCCTTCAGGGAGGTGATGGCTGCCGCCTCCAGCCTTGTATGCGGCTACACAGAGGGGGCTTTCTCCAGAGTCGCCTCTTTTAACTGGTATGAAGACAACAACTACAAAGCCTTCCTGGGAATCAGCAGCGACTGGGCCAAGGGTGACTACACATATGACAACAGCACCAGTAAGTTCAGCACTTGTTTTACAAAACAAGGCAGATCAAACCAGAGGTGTAGTAACACCTGTAGTATACTACAGGTTTCCTACAGGTGTAATAACTTCATGAGTTTGCTGGAGCAAACTCAGATTATGCCTCGAACTCCACACAAAGAAAGATCTGATCCTAAAACAGTGTTAGTGACTTCTGACAAAAAAACACTTTGATTAAATTTAGATTAGATATTATGCTTTAAAGCGGCAGTCTTATGTAAAATCAAACTTCTTCATGCTATAATGTCATTACTTTCATGCATGTTTGAGGAATCTTTTTATCTCCCTGGAAACCATTCAGCTGTGCAAAATGCCTGGGGAGACCTAGCCTGCCTTTGAGATGAAACTCCTCCAGTTTCCAAGTTTCCACCTCACAGAGTACCCAACTCTCACACCTCCCCAACTCAGCTCCTTCAGACTAGCCAGCAGCAATTAGCAAACACCTGGTGGAACTGCACCATCTGCTGAGCTCATTAGACGAGCTATTTCTCAGCGCAACGCTGGTAGAAATGTTTTAAAGGGTTAATGGAGAAGTAAAGCTGTGATGATTTCCTGAAGGTGGAGAGTCAGAAAGAACTGGAGTTTCTTATAGAGACAGAGGCCCAACTTCAAGGCATTAAATTACAAAGTCAAATTTGTTTTAAGTCATATTTGATATATACATATAATTTTTATAAGAACATAGTTACTTGATTGCGCTATAAACTGGCGCCGTGTGGCTGGAAAATACACAAAACCTCCCCTTTAAAGTTCAAATCTCCCTATACTTATGTCTGTTTCAGCAGAGAAAAGGACATAAGATTCTTAAGAACAATCGCTTTTTGCAGCATGCAGATTGCTTGAAATAAAAACTATCTGGTTAAAGCTGGTAGTTTGCTAATGTAGGTGAAAAAAAAAGGAAATAAATTCCTGACTTTATAAATTGTTGCTCCTGGATTGTAGATGACTCCAAAGTTTTCATTTGTAGTTTGAGAAATCTTTTTTTGTTTCATGATGCCTGTTGACATAATCTGTGTGATTTGGCAATTTAATAATAAACTGACTTCATCTGTAACAACAGTCAGCTGACTGATAACTATTTGTCTCAGCTCCTTTCTGCAATGACTTGATGAAGGAACTGGAGTCCAATCCTGCCACACGGATTGTGTGGAACTCTGTGAAGCCAATGCTGATGGGACGGATCCTCTACGCTCCAGACTCACCAGCTGTCAAGCAAATCATAAGAAATGTAAGCAAATGGCCACTATGCTGATTTTTAATATATTATTGTTTGTATTTTTCTTTAGACATTAAAATTATTTGGGTATGTACTGTTATTTTTATGATTTTATCCTTTCTCTATTGCTTGTAAGATTTAAGCATTGATGATAATTTACGTTACAGTGTAAAGTAAATTCCTTTTATTTTACATTTTATGAAGTTATTGGAGCTTGATATGACACATAACTACTGGAGCAGATGTTGGTAAGACGAAACATAGACCCAGAGCCAAAGGGGAATAAATTAGAACCAAACATGTGCAGACTCTAGAATGGCTTAATCAAAGTACAGACTCAAATTTGATTGAGAACCTGTGGCAGCCCTGGGAAAATGATGCTTACCGACACGGCCCATCCAATCTGACTGAGGTTGAGTGTCTAGATGCTCAAAGTTGCTAGAGAAATACACCGAAAGAAGGATCTATATTCACTCTTCATCATACATTGATTCTATTTTGGCTAAATACAAAAGATTTTATTGTGCAGTATATTGCATTGGTGTGTCATATACTGTAATCCTAATAAAATATGTTCAAGTTTGTGGTCATACCGTAATAATCTTTGGGGGGAAAACTTTTATGGTTGAGGAAATCTGATTGAGAGTTTATCTGGGTTTAGATCGATTGACAACTTACGACTAGAAATGCACAGGAACAACCGGAAACATCGAAGACACTTAAGCACGACATCTAGAAAGATCTAAATGAATATGGCCACCCAGACATCTCGGTGACGCCCCTATCTCTGTTTTTCTTTGGCACTGGCTCCTCTGATGCGGTGAACAATGCGTTTCCACCCCAGAAAATGTGATCAGCTTTCCCCATGTCGTGTCCAGGCCTTTGTATCTAGATGTAGATAAGTGTTTGTCAGAGCCGTTAAGCCTCTGGTGGGGTGGGTGGGAGGTGGGTATAGGCAGTCATGGTTGGCTTGGTCGCAATGGAAGAACAGAAACTGATCGGCTGTGTTGACTGCTGCCCCATCCGTTGGCGCCGCCGCTTTTCCAGAGTTGCTTTACACCGGCGTGACTTTTCCTTAAAGACGTGAGAGTGCGTAGAAAGGGTCACACACCCTCATGTTTGTTCCTACCCAGCCCTTTATAGACCTCTTTGTTTTCCTCTTGCCTCAGCTGGAATCTTAATTGCACTAAGAATGTGACAACCACTGGGTTAATCCATTACTTTACAGAAGAGGGAAACAAAGACTGGCGGCTCTTTGTTGTCATGCATCAGAGTATTTCAAGGAAATGCTGGTCAAGAACTTTGTGTTTTAGGACCACGCTGTCGTCATATGTGGTTGCTCTCACAGAATATTGAGCTACCTAGGTCTTATCTGCATCCTGCTGTACCCGAGCCGTGTCTGTCGGATTTTTAGGACACACAATGAAAGGCAGAATATATCCTCAAACTTCAAATATTTCTCCATCATCAGAACACGCCACATCTTAGCTCCTACTAGATTTGTTTTACAAAATCGGCTTTAGCAGCCTCCCTGTTCAGCCTCTCCTCCTCTGTCGCCTGCTGTTTTGAACTATCTTGTGGAATGAGGAAGCTCCCGGTTGTGGGAACCTTACTGGGATTCACTGGGCCGGCTGAATGCATTCAGCCAGTCGTCACCAACGGCCTCCATTGTCACCCCCCGGCTCCATTGTCCCCTTTGTCACCCGAAATCAGACACACACAAGAGGAAGGCGTTTAATTGGGTGTACTCTTGAGTGCTTTTATCCCCCCCATTGCACATGACTGAATGCCGGAGTAGCCGACCTCGGGTGTGCGCCTACACAAAGCACTGTACACATGCGGGGTTTTGAACGATAAGCGTGCAGTAAATATTTGACAATCTGGCACCGAAAAGGCCTTCGTCGCAGGTTATCTGTAAAGGCTGGTGGGAATTCTTTGTGGGAGAATGCCCGTGTTGTCTTTGCAAAGCTTGTTTTCGCACAGTTTGATGTGGGAATGGTATGTAGCAGGAGATTAGGGTGTGTGTGACTGCGTGCGTGCGTGTAGGGGTGCGTGTGTGTGTGTGTTTTTAAGCATCCAAGCTTTGTGCCCAAGTCTGGATTGGTTTTGGGTGTTATTCGCTCCTACCAACGTTTCTTGCAACCCAAATACATTTCTCTATATTTTCTTTGGGGGATGTTCAACTTCTCACTTTCTCCTCTGCTGCAGGCAAACACAACGTTTGAGGAGCTGGAGAGGCTGCGGACGATGGGAAAGGCCTGGGAGGAAGTGGCTCCTCAGATCTGGGCTTTTTTCCAAGATGGAGTGCAAGTCAAGATGATCCGGGTGGGACAACGTTGCAGTCTGGCTGAATAAATAACTTGCAAGCTTATCTTGCACCAAATCCGCTCCTTGTGACATGGGAGATGTGCACGATGACGATCTTTATCTGCTGCCATTCAGCTGAAACCCAATGCCCAACTATTGTGCCTTTGAATAAGTTGATAAATGATGTTATTTCATCCCAAGCTTCTTACCATTTAGGTGAAATTTCCTACTCGTATATAAAAAAAATATCTCACTACAATAACTCATCTCTTTCACTTTTCAGTTTACTTCTCAAAATGCGAAACTAGGCCATTGTTCGGATTTATGCCTGGTTGAAAACAGATATTTCCTTATACTGTGTAAAAAGGAAACATATCTATTTCTTCTCACTCTCTGATAGTAAATCTGATCAAATTTGTTAGGATTGAGAACATTATTTCTATTTGCTAAATGCCAGAATAACAAGATTTCTTTTAACAGTTTACAAGTATCGGTGGTGAAACGGCCTTTTAAACTGCATGACTTGGGTCAAATGTTTAGAATCCTTCCTCAAACTTCTCACATTGGCCCCTTTTTCCTGAAAGAAGTGGTGTAACCAAGTCAGGTTTGTAGGCTGCTTTGCCCGCCCTCCTCCTTTCAGCTTTGCACACAAATTTTCTACGAGACGGAGATCTTTGTGATGGCCACTTCTGAACACTGACTTTGTTGACCTTAAGACACTTTGTCACTAATTTGGCTGCATGTTTAGGGTCACTACCCACTTGGGAGATCCATTTGTGTCCAACCTTTGACCTCCTGGCCGAAGTTTTGAGGTGTTTCTTCAATATTTCCGCTTAATGTTCTTTCCTAGTGATGCCATGTAATTTCAATGGCATCCTAACATCACAGTTAGGATTCCATTGCCCTTTTTTTTCTCCAATTTCTTCCAAACACTTAAATGTTAGTTTAAACATACCAAAAGAAAATGTCTACTGAAATGCAAAATTTTTGTCCCTGTGTACATTTACAAACGCCAGTCTGTTTATGTTGATTCTGAGTCATGACATCGTCCTTGCTGAGTGGCATTTCAGGACATGTAAATAATGGAGTTGTTTTAATCAGGAGGTCTCTCTCTCTTATGAGCTTCAGACAACATTCTTACAAGATATTTTGCCTTTGTTTAGGAGTTAATATGCACATTTCACACTTTTAAACAGGTTTACAGGTTTAATTAATGTTCATTCTGGGATACAAAACATGTCTCCTTCCTGAAAAGTATAATGGCTGAATATTTCTATGGTGTTTACACTTCTATAATACTGAAATTGCATGAGCAGATGATACTGCTCATGCAGTCTCCGGAAATTGTTATCAAAAGTTGCTAATTTACCTCCAAAAAGAAAGAAAGTCATTCTTGGTGATGTGGCTTCACAATGCTCCGACAGGGTCATAATTTTAGTAGGTTCAACATATGAATTCAAAAACACATAATCGCATACTTTCTTTTTTGTTACTGTGGCAGTTTGCAAAAAGAAGTACATTTATCTAAACATGTCTCTTTCTACAGTGCACATATATCCATGAATTGATCTGTACATTTTTCAAATTAAGCTCAAAGCTTTATTTTATTTCAGGACATCATCCGCAATCCCTCCGTGATGGATTTTATAGACAGAAGCCTGGAAGAGGCGCCATTCTCCTCCGAACACATCCTCAACTTCCTGCACAACGGCCCACCAGAGGAGCGGCGCTACGACATGCCCAACTTTGACTGGCGAGACATTTTCAACCTCACTGACCGGGTCATACGGATGCTCAATCAGTACGGGGATGTGAGTAAGAAACCACAGCAGCGCATTTTATATTTTCTGCCTCCTTGCAGAGAGCAGCAATTTATTCTTCAGACGTTTGATTAGCATGCTAAAAAAAAAAATCATTCCCCCCAAAAATCTCACATTTAATAGTTTTATTTCTTAAAATACAGGCAAAAAAATTGAAGCATCCTTCATGATCTGGAATTAGTAATAGTGTCTCTGTAAGATAAGACTGCTTGTGTACAGCTAGTAGTCTTTTTGTTCTTATTTGGGGGATTATTGTTCTTGTAAAATGCTTCTTGTCTTCTGACCTTCTTGGCCTGCCATGCAAGCATTTCTGAGGACGCTCACATACTTTCTTTTTTGACATGTTAGGCTGGGATTTTATCAGTGTAAAAATAAAATCAAACAAAAAACAAACTGGACATATGTTGTAGATGACTTATTTAGTCATTTTATGTGGTCACCTTTTTAGCAGGTGATCAGCAATGCTGATATCTGTTAATAATTTGCAGTTAATGTGTGAAATTATGCCTTAAAGTAAAGTAATCTTTGATCAAATTAGCATAATCTTCCGTTCTTTAACTTGAGTATATTTTTCACCTAGAGAAGAAAAACCTAAGAGGTGATTTTCACAATTTTTGGTAGTCTTAATAGTTCCTTCAAAATAAATGTAATAAACAACATTTGTAATTTTTTTGCAGTGTAGTGTTCTAAAGGTCTATTTCTTCTATTTTCTTTTCAAAATGGGAAAGGCAAGAGAACAAGCCGTTCCAATTAGGCAGATGTGTGTTGGTGTAAATTGCCCTTTGGTCAGAACTTATTTGCAATGAACGTTTTAATTATTGTTCTGACAGCTGGATGGTTTATCTCCATGTTGCCTTGATGTTAGCTTCTCCCCAGCTGTCTGTAGGAACACCGCTGCCACTGAGAGGTGACCTGTAATTTGTAGCTTAGGGTCACTTTGAATGGGTACACATCAAAGTGCTACATTTACGCTACTACAACTTCATTTACATTCTTCTTAGCTAACTTGATCTTCTTTCTCAGGTTAGAAGATCTAACAGAAGATCTGTTCATCTGGGCTTCCTAAGTGACCTTGATACCCACTCTGGTGCTTGGATGGCAAGCATGATTATGTATTATGATTCCACCTTGCGGTAGCGTCTTTGTTGTTCTGTGCCCGTCTATGTTTATGATAGTGAAGAATAAAACACTGAGCCAGTAGTTTCTTAAATGTGGTATTTTGAAACTTGCATAGTTACCTTCTCGTCTGCATACAGGCTTTTTTATTAGGCTTGCTGGGATTTTAGCCTTCCAGTAGTTTTCTTCTTGGTCTTCCTTGTGAGAATTTGATTTGAGCTCCTTAAAATCTGTGGCTGTTGAAGCAAAGTTTAAGTAATCAAAACTTTTTTAGGTTTGTTCTAATTATCTTGTCAGGTCTAGCAGTACTTTAACTTCTTTGTGGTTCCCAATTTCTCATTTTTATTCCCTCGAGCTTTTACTGAGCTGTGCTAAAAGACAACCTCTGACATATTTTAAGTGGAAATTGTCAATCTAAATGTTTCGCCGAATCAGACATTTTGGCCTGGTGTCGACACAAACACATTCCAACAGCAACTCTCCAAATTTCAAGATAAGTCTAAAGTTTCAGGACAATTATTCAAATTTTTCCCAATTCATTCTTGTGACTTTGATGGTAAGACTTTGGACAGTACTGCCATTATGTTCCTCTTGAAATGTCAGGCTCCAGGTCAGGCCTTTTTCACAAAATAATCCAATCAAGCCTCGCATTTGTCGAACTTAATGCCCTGGAAGCTAAGCACTGTGCTCTAAGCACTACTCTTGACGTTTTTAGGAGATTCTTGGCTCTCCAATTTGTTCCCTTTGTACAGAAATGTGGTAGTCCACCCAGGTGGGCATGAGCCAAAGCTACAAAGCAGCTGGCCACTCTGTTTTGTTTCATGTTGATTGAGTAGAAGTTAAAAAACAAAGAGAAGCCCTTGCGTAACGCTTCTTATAAGGGTCATCTACATTAGTAGGGGGGAATGCATTTAAGACAAAAGAGTAAACTGGCCCTTTTACTGCAGAGGCTCATCAGAATGAGAAGTATATTGCCCTGAAGGGGTTGAGGACAGGGGGGAGTACCTGGATACAAGGCTGTGTAGGTGGTGGGTGCACTTTGTTTTTGTCCAAGTTGAAGCTTACAGCACTTGAGTTTGACAGGAAGAATGAGAGCGATTGAGGTCGATTAGACACAGCTGTCACTCCATCTACTATCCTTTATAAAGCTGCAACAATAACCGTGAGCTTAATGGTTGGCTCGCTCACGTTGGTGGCATGTATGCATATCACATCGCCCGAAGAGGCTTCACTGTTTGTGTTGGGGAATATTTCCATAAACAGAGATTCTCTCCTAAATGTGAATTGTTTATTGTTAAGTCTGAAATTGCTCAAATGCATCCAGACCTTTTTTTTTAACTTATTTTTGGTGTATATCTGTGTTTGCAAAGCAAATGGTATTTGTGTGTGTGTTTTGGGTTGAGGAGGGCTGTCGGTAGCCTTGGTGGTAAATAGCTGTTTTGGAGGGATTCCTTTTGGACCACAGCCGTCCTTATTTGCATGAGCTTTCGTTGAATGGTTTCATCGGACACGCTTTTCAGGAACGAGACAAACACCTCTGCAAATGTGTAAGGGGCCTTTGGAGTCTTGGACCAGCGCTGGTATTTGTGGGCTTTTCGTCTTTTGAGCTACACTGGGGACATTGCTGAAGCAATAGCAGCTGTATGATGGCAGCCAGTTCTCAACTTCTTTTCAGGCAAAGATATAATTACAACAACAAAACCTTTCAGTATAAAATTATCATATTTTTAGCCTTCAAATGGGTTATTCAGGGTTATGCTTGCGTGACCGGCATTAACATCTCAAATATTTGACACCAACATTTTCTTTGTGTACTCTTAATGGGAGCCCATGTGCTACCTGTGGGACTTGTACTATAGATTAAGAACCATGATCTTGAAACATTCGTAGTTTTCTACAAAGGGTCTTTTACTTAAACTGTAAAATAATTTTAACTTTTGTAATGTAAATAAAAAGCTGTCTCGTTTCATACTGAACAACACAATGAATTGTAGTCATATCCATTAAATTCCATTTAAATTATAATTAGCTGTGATTAAAGAAAATATGTTAACATGCTAAGCTGAGATACTAACTGCCAAACAACTTGATATTATTACTGTAATATTAGCATGCTACCATGTTAAACTGAGTGGTTAACTTCTGTTCAGCATTGTAACTGAAAGTCGGCACCATTGTTCTCCATTCTGTTCATTCTCATGGCTTTACTCTAATCCATATCCTAATGTATGTGTTTGTTTGGTTCTCATTTATTCCCTCTCTGACAGTGTTTAATACTTGATAAATTCATACCTCTACCTGATGAAGATGCTGTCACTCATCGGGCCTTGGACCTGTTGGAGGGAGGGGAGTTCTGGGCGGGTCTCATCTTTACGAACATGTTCTCTTGGACCACCAGCGTTCCCCCCCATGTCAAGTTCAAGATCCGAATGGACATCGACATAGTGGAGCGCACCAACAAAGTCAAAGACAGGTTAGATTTGGTTTCCAGCAGACTGTAGATATAAAAAAAACAGGATTTAAAATGTGTGTTTGCTTTTCTCAGGTACTGGGACCCAGGCCCCAGAGCTGATCCTATGGATGATTTCCGCTACGTCTGGGGTGGCTTTGCTTACCTCCAGGACATCATAGAGCATGGGATTATCAGGACTCATACAGGAAAAGAGTGGCCTTTGGGTGTCTACCTACAGCAGTTCCCCTATCCCTGCTATGTGGATGACCTGTGAGTGCAAAAGTATCGTTTTACACACTTCGTCTGTCAATAAGTAGGTCCTCCATATCATTGCTTTTCTCTCCAAAATCTCCTTCCTCCAGCTTCATGCTGACGTTGAACCGCTGTTTCCCCATCTTCATGGTTCTGGCTTGGGTCTACTCCGTGTCTATGGTAGTTAAGAGCATAGTTCTGGAGAAGGAACTCCGCTTGAAGGAGACCCTGAAAACCATTGGGGTCACCAATGGCGTCATTTGGTCCACCTGGTTTATTGACAGCTTTTTCATGATGGGTACCAGCACAGCTCTACTGACTGCCATCATCATGGTGAGTTTCACATTTGTACTTCCATATCTGCATGACTTCCACCTGAAACACCTAATCTATCTCCCTGTCTGCTTTCGACATAAACTCGCTTCACAGATCATAAACGCCAAGTAGTAAACCATTCTGCTGTCGGTTATCACTCTTTTTTCTTGAACAACTGAATTGATATTAATAGCTCACTTAATGCATACTTTCTCAGTAAATCATTAATGTTAGAATGACTGATACCATGACATCATGAGGATTATGTCAGAGTTCTGCTAGATTTTCAGTAAAGAACTTGTAAATGATTAAAAGCGGGCAGAGACAGCGCCTTATTCACTTTAATATGGTGGGCTTATGCGACCTCTTGTGGACAGTGTTACATCAAAATGTCCACATTTTGTAGTCAAAGAGAATGATGATGATGTTGTCTTTTGGACCGACCAAAGCAAAACATACATGTTGATATGATTACAGTATCTGAACCTCATGTGTGTTTCTTTCATGTTTTCAGGGAGGGAGGGTTCTGAACTACAGCGACCCTGTCATCCTTTTTCTCTTTCTGCTCTCGTTCACCACTGCCACCATCATGCAGTGCTTCCTGTTCAGCGTCTTTTTTAACCAGGCCAACCTGGCAGCTGCCTGCTGCGGCATCATGTACTTCACCCTCTACTTGCCACACATCTTCTGCTTCGCCTGGCAGGAACGCATCACCAAAGACATGAAGATCATGGCGGTGGGTGCCTCCAACTCAAAACATGGTTCAATTTCTCTTTTAATTGATCAGCAGATGCCTTGAAAAAGAATTCATCCACCTTAAATCTCCAAATAGCTTGTCACGTTACAACCCCAAACAGCATTATAAGGGCATATTTCCCATAGAGTTATCATCAATGAAAATGCCATTGGCACAACTCAAACTTTACTCTTAAACTGGCAGACTTAGTGGGAGAATATATTGATATGACATCTATTAGGTTCAAACTCATCAAATCTGGGCCAAATGGTAGAATGCAAACTTAAGTAAATCCATTGTTAAACAAAATCCATAAGGTAGTTAGTTTGCTACAAGCCAGCAAAGAGCCGGTGGAAGGTTCACATGAGACCAAAATGAAGCTTTCTGACACATAAAATGTTATTTCTGGCAGAAGAGTAACACTGCACAGTTCCTAAACACATCTTTCTGAAAGTAAAACCAAGTTGAATCGAGACTTGGTTTGAGCTAAATTAAGGTCTGTCCTGAAACAAAGCCTGCGACAGACTGCACAAGACTTGAGACTGAAGCACACGGTCATCTTCTACATGAAAAATGGACCTAGATTTTTTGGCTTCCAATGCTTCTAGAGCTAGCAAGTGTTGATTCAACAAATTTAGGCTGAAAATAAATTGGTTCCATGCGCATTTCAGATTTTCATTTGAGAAATATTTGGTAAATCTTGTATCATTTTCCTTCCACTTTTATATTAAGCTCTAGCTTGTGTTGGTCCATAATGTAAACACTAGAAACACAGTTTGAAGTTTGCAATTGGTAACTTGTGAAAAAGTTTAAGGATAATGAATACTTTGACAAGAGACTGTACGCTTTTCTTCTCAAACAAGTACGAACTGTTCCCAAACTCCAAAACCCATTTCTTCATTAAAAGTAAAAACGCTAGTCAAGTAATGGTGGAAAGGATTTGACCATTCTGATTAAATAATGTCTCATCACGCAGAGCCTGCTGTCCCAAGTGGCATTTGGCTTTGGTACAGAGTATCTATCCCGGTATGAGGAGCAAGGGATGGGCCTGCAGTGGGACAACATCCAGACCAGTCCTTTGGAGGGAGACGAGTTCTCCTTTCTCACGTCCATCTGCATGATGGGCTTGGACACGGTTCTCTATGCTGCTCTGGCCTGGTACCTGGACAACGTCTTCCCTGGTCAGTGTGCTGAAATGAACCAAAAGGTATGCTTTTGTCATAAAAATGTACTAACATTCTTTTTTTCTTCTTCTTCTTGTCATCACAGGACAGTATGGCATTGGTCGCCCTTTTTACTTCCCCTTGCTGCCATGTTACTGGCTCAACAGTGTTGCCCCAGTCCCCGGTATTTCATTCTTAGCCTGTGTGGAATATGTATTTAGTGACTTTACACAAGATAATATGGGTGATTATGCCAGGATATTTTCTTATCTTTTTCCAAAGGAAATTACAAAACGGAACTGGATAAAAAAGGCTTCGACAATCTGACAAACAAGGAGCAAGGAGAGAAAAAGGCTGTTGGGGAAACGGCCGAGCAGGTGGAACCGCAAGCTAAGAAGGAGGACATACCTTCATGTGAACATCATGATCAGCGTGAGAAGCTTAGCCACACAGAGCCTGAGAAGAACCAGAAGGATGGTAAACCCAGTATATGACTATTGCTACCTTACAGAGTGCTTTTCCATCCCAGACAGGATTCATTGTGTGGAACCTTGATGACCTTGTGTGTGTTTGAACTTGTTGGCATTTGTAAACTCGCACCTCTCACCTACCAGTCTCATGTTTAGTTAATCAGTAGACTTTGTATTGCATTCCAGACACAAGATTTCATCAACCTTTAGGCAACAAAACACATTTGTTTCACTCTCTGCACAAAACTAACACGGTTTAAACTCAGAGACATTTAAAGTCTTGCTCCAGATGGTGGAAAAGCAGAGTTGTTTTTGGTTTCCACAGAGGAGCCCTTCTTCGAGGCAGAGCCAGCAGATCTGGTGAAGGGGGTCTGCATCCAAAACCTGGTCAAGGTATTCAGCAGCTGCTCCTCGCCAGCCGTCGATGGACTCAGCATCAACTTCTACGAGAGCCAGATTACGGCCTTTCTGGGGCACAACGGAGCTGGGAAGACCACCACCATGTATGTCGCTTAGACTCTCTGCTGGCATGTAAGCGGAATGCTGAACGTGAGAGAGTCTACATCTTCTCTTTGTCCCAGGTCAGTCTTGACTGGAATGTTCCCTCCCACCTCGGGGACGGCCACCATCTACGGCAAGGACATCCGCACGGACATGGACAGCATTCGCATGTCTCTGGGAATGTGTCCTCAGTACAACATCCTTTTTCAACAGTATGTCACTTCTCATATATTTAACTGACATAAGATGTGCTTTGAAAAAACATTCTTGACCCTTAAATGATTTCACAGTCAAGATTTGTGGTTTTCAGAACCACAAATCTTGAAGTATTGTGTTGTGATTTCCTGTCACGGTCCAACACTTTTGACATATTTCTGAGGTTGTTATCTTGCTGGTACATGGACACCTGCCCTAGTCTCAAATCCTTTGAAATCTCTAAAAGATTTTCCTCCAGGACTGCCCTGTTTTTAGCTCTTCCTGTTACCTCAATTCAGTTTCTTTATTCTTCTGACCATGAATTTGGCTCCGCTGCACTTCCCCATGGGAAGTGGACTGTACATGGTGTTGTACTCTGTTTAATACCCTACATAGTCTTCTACATGTAAGCCAAAAAGTTCAATGTCTTCTACTTTCTTCTACTCTGTCCCCCATACCTACCTGGCTTGTGCCAATATGCAAACAGGACTTTCATAGTTTTCTTTAAACACAAAGTTTTTGGGGGGAGTAATTTGTAGAGTACAAAACTAATAATTTCCCCTTATTCCAATTCTCTTACCTGAGTTGTTGATCTCTGTAGTTGCTATAGGCATTTTGACTCTTTGATTAAATAATGTTCTCCTAAAAGAATAATTTAGACGGACAGCCATGGCTTAGTAGGTTTGCGTTGTCCTACTCTTTCATTTTTTTGATGATGGATTAAAAAGCTCTTCATAGGGGTTTAAATCCAATAAGTATGGTTTTATAATCTAGTTCTGCTTTAAATTTTTCCCTTAATCGTTTGATCTTCATGATTCTGTTTGTTCTTTAACATTTTCTAACAAACCTTCACAGAGCATCTAGATTGATGCTGAAGACTATTGTTTCCATTCACTTTCCTTTATAAATAATTTCTTAAAGCCATTGTGTATTTTCAACTCTCAGTTATCCAGTACTGCCACACATAAACCTGATGAACGATATTAAAAATTGAAGTTGCAACTTGAAACTTCAAGCTAAAACTTCAAGTTTTTGCATTTTTTGAAGTATTAGGTTTTAATTTGGAAAAACGGTGGCACTCATTTGCAAGGGTGTAGGTTTGGTCTAAGTTTTGGTGGGGACCTTGACACCATCCCCCCTCCCCCCAACAGAAGCGTTCAGTCAGGGTCTCGGAGGCTCATAATAAATGTAAAACTACGAAGCTTCCGTTGGTCAGGACATGTGACAAAAATACGGTCTAGGAGGCGCGTAATAAATGCCGAACTAAGAAGCTTCCGTTCCCCGCACCGCCTGCTGCTAATAAAAGATCGTAGATCCACGTTCTTTGAGTAAATATGGCAAAAATTGGTCGGGACTTTTTTACATCCCGTGAATATTGGTCGGGACATGTCCCTACCCTCCCTACCCAAACCTACGCCCATGCTCATTTGTATCAACTGCTTGTTCGTCAGCATGACGGTGGCAGAGCACATTCTCTTCTACGCGCTGCTGAAAGGCCATCCAAGAGCCGAGGCTGAGGAAGAGGTGGAGAACATGCTTCAGGATCTGGGCCTTCCCCACAAGAGAGACGAACTGACCCAGAATCTCTCAGGTCTTTTTAGAATCACTTGCATCCCTTGCCCTCTGGCACACACAAAGAAAACACACACTTAACCGTTGTTTCGACGTCCAGGGGGAATGCAGAGGAAGTTGTCGGTAGCTTTGGCTTTTGTTGGTGGAGCCAAGGTGGTGATCCTGGATGAGCCCACCTCAGGGGTTGACCCGTACTCCAGGCGCTCAATTTGGGACCTACTGCTCAAATACCGTCTGGGTAATACAGATTATTCTAATTCACACCACAGGAAAATATCACTCGTATTTGTGATTATATGATACATCAAAGATCCCTCCATCTTTCCTTCTCTCACCATCACTTGTCTTGATTTGTGGTTTTCAGGACGCACAGTGATCATGTCCACCCACCACATGGACGAGGCTGACCTGCTGAGTGACCGAGTGGCCATCATCTCTCAGGGTCGCCTTTACTGCTGCGGCTCACCCATCTTCCTTAAGAACTGCTTTGGGGCAGGCTTTTACCTCACTCTGGTTCGCAGGATGAAGCACGAGCCGCCTAATGTGAGGAAATGGGAAAATGAAACCTTCTGTTTGTCTGAAACACAGTAGATTGAAAAGTCTGTGAGAACTCCTGAAATGCTAAACTTCATGTAGAGCAAGCTTGACTGAAATTTGTAGGGATGTGTAAAAACAGTATAGAAGTATAGTTTTTTGTTTTTGCCTGAACGTGACCTCAGCTTTAGGGAGACGTAGAGGTCATGACACACTGGATTGTAAAAGTATAGAAAAATGCTTCTCCCATCATTTAATCCTGGTATCGTTTCATCCAACCAACCAGGCTAGCTGCGACTGCACACAGGACTGCTCGTGTAAATGCTCCAAATGTTCGAAGTTTAAAGCCAACCAGGAAGAAAGCCAAACCCCAGACAGACAGCTGGATGGTAAGATCTTGCCGTTCATCTCCTTGTGATGTGTATGGTTGGTGGTCAATCTTCTCTCCTGTTATGGAAACAGTGGAGAGTAATCTCTTGAATACTGTCTTTTCATGCTGCCAAAACACAAAATATTACCGAGTAATTTTGGTCATACAAACTTGAAATAAGCTAAAATAACTCAAAAGTGACTTTTCAGCAAGACACTTGAAGACATCAAAACTAACTTACAAGTAACTTTTTTAGCGAGAAATAGGAGCTGGTTTTAAGTAATAATTTATTAATATTGATGAAAAAGTTATTGTTCTATTGGCAGATAAATTAACCATTAACATGGGAAAAATGTTTTGTTATAAGTGAAATAATCTGACAATGAAACAAGAACTTTTTCATCAATATTAAGGAATTATTTACTTAAAACAAGCTCCTATTTCTTGCTAAAAAAAAGTTACTTGTAAGTTAGTTTTGTCTTATTTCAAGTATGTCAAGGTATTTGCACTAGAAAGTAGGCCAAAATTACTTGGTAAGACTTTGTGTTTTTGCAGTGCACTGGATCGTAGTCAGCCCACTATCCACACCTAAAACTCATCTGTTTATGGTTTTAGTTACTATTTAGAAAAATTTGAATCTACATTTGACTTGCAATGTCAATGATTTTCTTCTATGTTCTTCTTCACTGATTATCATCCGATGTGCAGGACAGCCCTAAATTGCCACTGCTAACAAGCATATTGATAAGTCTCTAAGAATATTTGAAAAATAATTAGTTTAAAATTTTTATTATACTTCCGTGGTCTGTAAGTGCACTACATGATAGTAGGAAGTTGTTCACTGTAACATATTAAGGTTTTTAGAAATGGGATAGCAAGGACCATAAAATCCTTCAAACTAATTTTACCCATCCTGGTGAAAAAAGGAACATCTTACCTCTTCCACCCATCTTCAGGTAACATGGAAAGCATCACAGCCTTGGTCCACCACCACGTTCCACAGGCCCGTCTCATCGAGGCCATCGGACAGGAGCTCACCTTTCTGCTGCCGAATCGGGACTTCCAGCCCAGGGCGTACGCCAGCCTCTTCAGGGAGCTGGAGGAAACCCTGGTGGACATCGGCCTTAGCAGTTTTGGTGTGTCTGACACCTCCCTGGAGGAGGTTAGTGGAACTAATCAAAAATAATTGTAGTTTCCAATTACAGCTACATTTTAAGCCCATCAAAAATCTCCTGGTCCCTATCCGTTACATTGTCTTAAATAGTTTCTTTATGCAGGACATAGTGCAAATACAGTAGATACATGGGAGGTACTGTGTCAGAACATAAAAGTTTAAATACGGTAACTCAAAAAGGTGTGGATCTTTTTAATAACTTTTTTTTTTCTTTTTTAAGAAAAAGGGTTTACTGTTAATTTTAAGTCTATGAAATTAATCTACTTTCTTGCAGATTTTTCTGAAAGTCACAGCAAATGGGAATGCAACCAAGAAGAAATGTAGTCAAGGTATCTCAAAAGGAAAAGCAAAAAATAGTAATAGCGATACCTCCATTTTGTGTCCTTGTTTCACATTTTCTTCCAACCTGACATTTTGTTCCTGTTGCCAACAATTAACTTATATGTACCTTTCACTTAACTTAAAAAAAATACTTTTGATTATCTGCTGTGAAAGTGCAAAAGAAACATCTTTAAGGTATGATTTGACCTATTTTCTTTACAAAATGTCTTGTGTAAGAGGGATTTTTTTTGCCTAACAGAAACAATTTGGCACAAAGAGTCCATAAACCTTAAAAAATACAAAATGGCAAAGGGGCAAAATGACTATCAATATCCCCATATTAACTCCCCACTGTTGTAAAAAGTGATTTTGTATCCAACTCTAGCTTTAACCATGTATCAGTCTACCTCCTGTCCTGTGTGTCTTGTCTTTTGTATCATTTCTTTTAAACTTTCAGACAGGAAATCATTGCAACAGATTTCTCGAGCTAGTCTCAGTGGATTCAACAGAGTGGCTATTGATGTGGAGGCACAAAAAGGTGACAGTGGCTTTCAGCTCTCAACAACTGCAGCTGTTGTCAACAAACATGTTGTCTGAGTTTTTAAAGAAAGAGAAAGTAAAAGAATAATTTGACATTCCGACAAATGTCACAACATTCTTTAAGAGGGAGCATAGGCGGATAGTAGGCTGCTAAGATAGCAATTTCTGGGGTGAGGCTGGTACAAAACAAAACCTGACTGTCTACATGTGAGCTTCCTACAAATCAACACCTCATCATGACTTACATTTGTGAAAGATTGATATAGGATTTAACCCCATACACCCACAGTTTGCTCCAACTTAAGCTAGCTGTTAGCTTGTGTGTCATTAAGCTAAACTTATCATCTCACCACAACTTTATGTTTCAACTTTAGAATAAACCTTCATAAGTCCCCTCTGGGTATTTTTTTTTTTTACAGTGGAACAAAAGATATTTTTATATTTGAAAAATATAGTTTGGTATGTTTTGCAGGACAACAGCACAAAGAGCATAACATCGTAGTAGCCTACAAGACCAGCTATTTATAATGAGGTTATGCTGCTTTGATTTATCTCGGAAGTCGGGGATCTGGGAAATCTCAGAAAGATGTCGGATCCAAGCTAACTGGGTTTGACTGGGAAATTGGAATATCAATGGGAAATCCAAGAAAATAAACTAATACTCTATGGTCTCCATTTCATGCGTTCAAACACTAATAAATAGCTTTTGTGCAGCAGTATGTGTTCCACTTCTTCATTGAGACACAAAACGAATGAAGTTCTAATAGATTATACTTGCAAGTTTCACTGCATTTTATGTGAACGGAAGCCATATTGGATAATGAACTCAGGGTTGCCTGGGAAAGCTTGACTTTCCAACTCAGAATTCTAACTTCATGTGAGCGATCTGGTTTTATTTCCAACTGAGAAACTCAGGAGCCCCAACTTCCAAGTCCAAACACGACACATTGTTAGCCACCAATTTCCTCTGGCACAATTGTATTGCAAATAATAAACTCTATTAGTCATGCTGACCAATAGATTTTGACTGCTGCATCTAGAAATCAATGTTTGGGTACCTACAGTTTTAAATATATTAGTGCAAGTTACTTCATGCCAACGTGGTCTCTGTTTTTTTTTTTTTTTTCAGAGACCAATGGCCATGGCCCACATGAGTTCCCAGAGGGCAGCGCAGGTAAAGGATCCTACCAGGTCAGAGGCGTCTGTCTCATCATCAAACAGTTCCTGGCTCTGTTAATCAAGAGGTGGCATCATGCCACACGCTCCTACAAAGACTTCATTGCCCAGGTTACCTTTCTGTGATTTTTCATGCTAAGTCAGCTACTATTTATTATGCTCAATGTGCTCTGACAAGGCACATAGATGTTTCGCAGTTAATAAATTCATAGCCTTTATGGGGTATTTAGCATACTATAGGTAAACTTCAAAGTTAAAGTTCATAAGCTTATTTTTTAGGAAATAGTCTATTTTCTAACACCAGAAAAGACAATGTGAAAAACTTCATAGGGGTATGAATATGTTTGGAACACACATTTCAGAATTGTTTCATTGTTTTTAAAGTGTAATTATTTCTTTGGTTCTGGCAGATTGTCCTACCAGCAAGCTTTGTCTTCTTGGCACTGATGTTTACTCTCATAGTCCCGCCTTTTGGAGAGTATCCAAGTGTGACTCTCACTCCTTGGATGTATGGGAGACAGTACACATTCTTCAGGTGGGGGCAAAATCATTGTGCTTTTTGAATTCAGTTAAAATAGACAGTGACGTAAAGTTAGAAGACTGAAGTTTCTCAATTGCAGCAATGAGCGTCCCATGGATGCACAGATGAGATATTTTGGGGAGGTTTTGCTTGACAAGCCTGGTTTTGGGACCCGCTGCATGGTCGATGAACCTTTGGAGTAAGTAGATGTCATTGCTATGGATGCGTCTTGTGTTTTATTCTGGAATACTTTGGCTCACACAACGGCTCAATTTCACCCCATCCTAGAGATTTCCCATGCAATAACATCACCACAGAGTGGGAGGTTCCGATGGTCAACCCTTCCTTAATAGAAATGCTGGAGAGCCCAAAGTGGACTCCTCTTAGACCCTCTCCAGAATGTCAATGCAGCACATCCAAGAAACTCACCATGCTCCCTGTGTGTCCTGAAGGAGCTGGAGGCCTGCTACCTCCACAGGTCGGTTGGTACTGAATATACTCAGACTTTTGTGCAGAAAAGCAAAACATTACTTTAGATAAATCATCTGAAGAGAATCATGAATCACTTTTTTCTTCTTTTTTTTTTTTCTTGTTTTGCCTTTTAGAGGATCCAGTCAACTGGAGATGTTCTGTTCGACCTGACTGGCAGGAACATCTCTGACTACCTTGTGAAAACGTATCCCACCCTTATCAGGACCAGGTATTAAGGCTTTGAAACCCTTAAAACAAAATATATAGACTTGGATTGGAGGTCTTTATTGGAGTTGGGTGAAATAATTTAATATCTCTGTTTGATCTCTCTGCAGCTTGAAAAGCAAATATTGGGTGAATGAGCAGAGGTAAATACCAGCCATATTACACAGTGAAAATATACTTATAATATCACATGATGACAACTCATGCTCATCTTGAAGTACAATTCACAGTCAGATGCAACTGTTTGTGTTGTATCTCCCTCTTGTGATCAGATTGTGTACTGCAGATACTCCTCTGGTTTAGATGCAGAAACAACTAAACCAGAGAAGTTGTGCAGGTTTCATTAAGAAGTTTCTCTGTGGTGTCCAGGTATGGAGGCATATCAGTGGGTGGACAGCTTCCTGTTTTAGGAGTGCAGCCGAAGACGCTTCAGGACTTAGCAGCTCAACTGGGACAACTTCTGAACCTTACTGGGGTGAGGCTGAAAGGAATAGTTAAGAATCTCTGAAATAAAGTTCTGTTAAAAGGTCACAAGTATTTACTTGCAGTAGATAACTCCAATCTCTTTTGTTTTGGGTGGTTATTTAAAAAGTAACTGATGGATATTTAAATAATAAATATAGAAACGAGATGGCGCAGCGCCAAAAAATCTTTCTGTGTGAAACATGTACTGACAATGTAAGCCCTCTTTAGAGAGAGT
The DNA here is from genome assembly GCA_903066815.1 of Brachyrhaphis roseni. Taxonomy (NCBI): domain Eukaryota; kingdom Metazoa; phylum Chordata; class Actinopteri; order Cyprinodontiformes; family Poeciliidae; genus Brachyrhaphis; species Brachyrhaphis roseni. Next base: position 58,422 of record CAEFZY010001464.1, read on the forward strand.
AACTGTCCACTGTAAATGTTAGGTGGTGGAAAAAGGTAAAATGATTAAAATAGCTAAATAGCTTTAGTTTTCATAAATATATATATATACTGATAATGTATTTTACACTGTCTGAATTTTCTATTTTTTAGTCACCCTCACTAGAATTAGCTTACATGGTCTGTTCTCATTTCTTACCTCCTTCCTCAATTTCTCCTGTAAATAATCATGTCTAAATAATTTCACCAAGAAAACTTGGTGTATAAAATAGCATTTGCATAAATTGATGTGACAGATAAAGTGTTTTTTAAGATTGTCTTCCTTAGTCTTCTGACCAGCTTTTGGGACCAACTAATCTGCATTTTTCTGAATCAAGACAGAGAGTCAGAAGTCTGACGTTCAGTCTTAGTCTGATCGTAAGTCTTGTACTGAGAACAAATATTGCTCTTGCTCCCTGTTTCACGCAGGAAGATAATTGGTGGTGCACAGCCTTCTGCTTATATTTTTCTGGCATTTATTATTATTATTAGCTTCTTTGTAGGACACGGTCCAATGCAAATAGGACAATAAATTAGAAATTCATGAAATAGATGAAACAAGATGATTTTGACGTTGAAAGTATTTTAATAAAATAAAAGTCAATTTTGGTCTTAGCTCTTCTTGATATTCTGATCTGAATTTATACTGGACAAAGGAACCAAGACAGTCAGCTACTACTTAAAATATTTCATCTATTCTTTTATGTTTCTTAACATATTGTTGCTTTATAAAGGTAACCATAACATTTTATTTCAGGGTCAATACTCCAAAGAAACACTTAAAGGAATAGGGAAGTTCCTCAGGTACATGGAAACAGAGAACAATGTCAAGGTCAGTCCTTTACAGCTCAGCAGTTGGATAAAATATCTAGATATGGATCAAATATGAAATACACGATACATGTTACATTATGGTAATCAGTTGCAGTTTTTCTTAGGTTTGGTATAATAATAAGGGCTGGCATGCCATGGTGTCTTTTATGAACGTGGCCAACAATGCCATCCTTCGCGCAAATCTTCCAAAAGGAGCAGATCTGAACGAATACGGGATCACAGTTGTCAACCATCCTCTGAACCTGACCAAAGAGCAGCTCTCTGAGATCACTGTGTGAGTGACCTTTGGCCTCATTGTTCTTCTTCCATCCATTTTCTGGAATTGTTCACCAGTCATTATTAGAACACAGCAAATAATCATGTTTTCCTTTCATCCCAGCTCATGAAAGCTTTTCCACTTCTCCTTTTCCAGGCTCACTACTTCGGTGGACGCAGTGGTGGCCATTTGCGTCATCTTCGCCATGTCGTTCGTCCCAGCTAGTTTCGTCCTCTACCTCATCCAGGAGAGGGTCACTCAGGCCAAACTCCTGCAGTTTGTTAGTGGTGTTAGTCCGCTGGTGTATTGGATGGCCAACTTTCTGTGGGACATGGTACAGTGGCCCAGTTACCTTTTTGAGATTGCTGGTATAATCTAGGCCATGTAATTAGAGCTTGAACTGAGGCTCTCTCTGACTACCTCCAGGTGAATTACTCCATCAGTGCAGCGATGGTGGTGGAAATTTTCCTGTTTTTCGATAAGAGATGTTACACCTCACCAACCAACCTGCAGCCCCTTATTGCCCTGCTCATGCTATATGGGTGAGTTGGACCAAGTCATGTTGTCTGTTTTAAAGGTCCTTCTTTTTTTCAAATGTAGGAACAAAAACAGAAAAGTAAGTTAGTGTAACAATACACATAACTGGGTTGTTTAGGAGCAATCCTAGCCCAAAAGAGGAAATGTCAATTACTATTTGCACCTCTGATAAAGAAATATCTAAAAAATATATATATTCCAGCTTTCTCACTGTTAATTTGAGTGCGTTTCACACAAAATAATGTCACAAGAAATAGTTATTTCACAAAATCACTGGTGCAACACTTCTCAGCATCCCTGCAACTCCTTTTTAATAAAAGTAAGTGGATAATACTTTGACTTTATTTGTTTTTCCAAGCTGTGTAGGAACTTTTAATTGGTCATCCATGAGCTCCTGTTGCCTTGGGTATAAATATGATGTGGCAGAGGTGCCCATTTATCTTAGCCACTAAATGGAAAATACAAGAGAACATACCATTCTGCTAAAGCAGTCTAAACATAGCTACAAGAACATCCCAACTTCCCTAAACATGCCTTTATCTACAGTCAGAGCGATAATTAAACAGATTAAACAAATGCAGCTGTGACAAACGACACTGTTTAAGTTTACTTTGCCACCAGGCTCAGTAAGTAGGACGGCAGTGAAGGGGGGAATAAATGAACAACAAAAAACTTTAAAGTTCATTTATCAAGAGCTGCAATTTTTTTTCAATTTCATTTTAATTAATTAAATTTTCTGATATTAACATTAACAGTTTTCCAATCATTGTGGGTAACACCATAAATCTAATATGATGTAGCTCCTTCCCAAAAACACAAGCAAATCATCTTTATCTGTGCTTTTTTCAATCATTTGTTGATTATAATTTTTTTTTGAAGGTTTAATCAAAACTGTTACTGCACTCTCCTTTTATTGACACCCCTGGTACAGCTGTATGAAACAGCATGTTCTCCTGTCTTTCCCCTTTTGGAGAATGCCTAAGTGGATTGAGGATTGGTGTTGCCTCATAGGGAAGCAAAATATCAGGGATAATTGAATGAGTAATCCGAGACAATCTATATATATATGGGAAGTCAGTAACCACTTGTTAAAACCAATTCTATATGGGATTTGTTCTTTAGACCTACTAAATAAATACACTAAAAGTAAAATTTTTCTAAAAGTTTATATTGGGAAATGATATCAAAGCAAAATATCAGAGAGTTTATATCAAGACTTTTTGCCCTTCATTACCAGTGCTGGCAATAACTGATGCTAAATACAAATGCAAAATTTAGAAAACATTGTTATGAATGTTTGGAAAAATTTAAATTGTCTGCAAATACAAATTTGTTGTTAAGGTCCACACCTGATTTGGATAATCCCGACTAACAGGATGTGAACGTTTATTGGGTATCATTCATCATCATCATTCATGAATTAACTCTCTTTGCCAGCTGGTCCGTGACACCCATGATGTACCCCATGTCCTACATCTTCAGCGTCCCCAGCACAGCCTACGTCTCTCTGTCCTGCATCAACCTCTTCATCGGGATCAACAGCAGTGCCATCACCTTCATCCTGGACCTGTTTGAGAGCACTACAGTAGGTCCATGGCTAATATCAACCTAAAGTCAACAAGTTTCCCTCTCACTTACACTTTCTGTCTTTTTTTCAATTCAGACTCTTTACAGATTCAACCAGATGTTAAAGACAGTGTTGCTCATCTTTCCCCATTACTGCCTTGGTAGAGGTCTCATAGACATGGCCATGAACCAGGCTGTGACTGACGTCTATGCTCGCTTCGGTAACCACACCATTTTTCTGTATCTCTCAAGTTTTCAACCACTGTCTGAGCAGGATGAATGTCCAGTCACTCCAGGTGTCACAGATCAGATTCTATATATTCACTCTAGTACTTTGGCTTACAAAAACATTCACACCTTTCGGACCTTTTCATATTTTGCAACATTGGAACCTCCGAACTAGATTGTATTTTATTTGTATTTAAAGTGACAGACCAAGATAAAGTAGTGGATAATTGTGAAGCATGTATTCTACACACTACACCAAACTTTGAAAAATGATTGCTTAACGCAAACACCATGCGAATGTGGCACAACTACAAACCTACCAAGAGCATTAATGAGAGAAGCAGCCAAAAGAGCCATGGTAACTCTGGAGGAGTTGCAAAGATTAGGAAAATATTTTAAAGCCCCTTTACTAAACACACTGAAGACTGTAAATGTTGAGTAACAAAAAGGAAAAACGTTTAATGGGTATGAAAAAAAGGCAATGTACATCTGTCTGAAACAGCCACAAATAAGAAAACAGATATTACAAGTATGCTGTGTTTACCTGTTGCCTCAGGTGAGGATTACAGTCCAGATCCCTTTAACTGGGACTTCATTGGGAAGAATCTGTTCTGCATGGCCGTTGAGGGATTTGTCTATTTCATCCTCAACATCCTGTTTCAGTACCGCTTCTTCCTGGATCACTGGTAAAGAACAGGAAAACTGCACAACACATTTCTAAGATGCAATGTCATTTCCAGGTAGGTAGAGATTGGATTTGCTAAAAAAGCTTTTTTTTTTTAAATTTTTTTTAATTTGTTATAATTATAGGATTCCAGATAGCCCAAAGCCTCATATGCTGGAGGAAGATAAAGATGTGGCTGAGGAAAGGGATCGAATTCACAGGAGTAAAAATACATTTGATATTTTACGTATAAAAGACCTGTCCAAGGTGAGAGATTTCAATATATGAGGTTTAGACAGAAATAAAGTGATTGAAAACTAAACAACTCAGGATGCATTTCGTTGTTATCGGACCAGACGTACAGAGGAACAATGATCCCCGCGGTGGATCGGATCTGTGTTGGCGTTTCACCCGGAGAGGTGTGTCCGGCTTTCTTTAAATTCATCCCGAACAGCTGCTCTCAGCAGTAGACAGTCGGATAACTTTTTATTTGTTGTTTTATTTTTTTTCTTCTCCTCTTCATCTGCAGTGCTTTGGCCTGCTGGGAGTAAATGGAGCCGGGAAGACCACAACGTTTAAGATGCTGACTGGAGACATAGACGTGACGTCAGGAGAGGCTTCTGTCTCCGGCTACAGGTTCACAATATAAACAATACGATTTAATGTCAATATTAAAAAAGGTCATAGCTTTAACCATACATTTGATGAGGTGGGAACACTTTTCTAAGTCTTGGATTGTAGCTTTGTAGCAATCTGTTCTCTCGTCCGATCTTAAGTGCTAAGTTGCCTTTTAATGCCAAGTTCTGTTTCAGCATTTTGACCAACATCCTGGACGTTCACCAGAACATGGGTTACTGCCCCCAGTTTGGTGCCATCGACGAGCTTCTGACAGGAAGAGAGCATCTCCACCTGTATGCCCGCCTCCGAGGGGTCCCAGAGTCTGAGATCAGCAGGGTGAGATGATGCAGCTTATATTATGCATTTATTGTAATTGGGCAAATTAAGAATGAAAAGTTCCACAAAGCTTATATATATATATATATTTATTTTTTTTTTTTCTGTCTTTTTCAGGTGGCTGAATGGGCCATCCAGAAGCTGGGTTTATCAGAGTACGCAGGTCGAAGCGCTGGGACCTACAGCGGAGGTAACAAGAGGAAACTCTCCACCGCCATTGCCATGATCGGCTGTCCTGCTCTGGTGCTGCTGGTGAGCATTAAACCGTCCGGCATTTCAAGGTAGAACCGACAAAACTCTGCTGTGAACATATATAAATATGGCTGTCGTGGTGTACTTCCTGTCTCTCAGGATGAGCCCACCACAGGCATGGACCCCCTCTCCAGACGCTTCCTTTGGAACTCCATCATGAGTGTCATTCAGGACAGAAGAGCAGTCGTCCTCACCTCACACAGGTAAACCGAGGGTTGCTGTGCATTGAACTCTACACATGCATAAGCTTACAGAAGTTGCTTCACAATGCAATTGCTATTTTGTTCAGCATGGAAGAATGTGAAGCGCTCTGTACCCGCTTAGCCATTATGGTTAATGGATCCTTCAAATGTCTGGGAACTATTCAGCATCTCAAATACAAGTCAGTCGTTGCGCTTTATGCTCGTTTCATTTTCTAGTGACATTGACCGACCCCGCTAAACATAACTTGATAATATTACTATTGCGATCCAGGTTCGGTGACGGCTACGTGGTGACCATGAAGATCAGGGCGGCCAAGCCCGGCTGTCTGCCTGACCTGAACCCTGCTGAGGCTTTCATGGAGAGCACCTTCCCCGGCTCCATCCAGAGGGAGAAGCATTACAACACTCTGCAGTATAAGATCTCCTCTCCATCTCTGGCCAGGATATTTCAGATGGTCCTGGCTAACAAGGACAAGCTAAATATAGAGGACTACTCTGTGTCCCAGACGACTCTTGACCAGGTCAATATACACACATAAACAATCCAGAGTTTGAGTTTTCTTTTCTGCTACATTTGACCTCAGTATAATATTTTACAATGGTCCTGCAAAGTATTTTCTGAAAAGTAAAAATTATATAAAAAAAGCTATTTAAAACTTTTTCAACCTTTGATATGACACCTGTTCTGCATAATTCAACTAGGAAAACAAGCAAATCTGTGATGGGAAAAACATATAAAAATAAAAAAGTCACTTTTTCCAGTCTGTTCTGCTCTGATCTGATCTTCGACTGTCCCTGCAGGTGTTTGTGAACTTTGCCAAGCAGCAGTCCAGAGAGGACGACACCATTGTTCTGCACCCGAAAGCTGCTGGTGCACAACGGTACATTGAAACCACGGCCATCAAGTCTTACAGGAAGTAAACCGAACCGGACGGGAGCTCCGGGTGTTCGCTTCACCGCTCCATTGATTTGAGTGACCTGCCATACAGCTTCTACTCTGGCATAGTTAAAAAAAAAAAAGCAAAAAAAAAATGCTCTGAAATCAGATTTAACTGAAGGGTTTGTGTTAATTGGCTAAAACAAGTGTAGAAGAAGAAAGTCATGTGAATCAATTGTTTTTCTCTTTTGCGTTTTGATAAAACAAAGTTAGTTTAGTGAAGCATTTATGTGCCTGCTGCATGTTCCGCGCCCTGCTCGCCTTAGAACTGGGTTTTACAGACTTGAAATATATAGGGGTGAACCGATTGCAGTTTTCTGTCCGATCGCCGATCTTTAAAAAGCCTGACCCGCCGATCGCAATTTTGAAGGATACCAATTTTTAATTGTTTTTTTGTCTGAAAAGTCGCTAAATATAGCGACAAAGTTGGTAAGTTGGCGACAGTGGTGTGACTATTGTTAATTGCGCTTCCATAATTAAGGTTTTATCGGCACACCTCTAATGAAAAAGGACGGGGATGTCTTCCGAAGGAAGATCAGAAAATGCGTACCGTGTCGGTTTGGAAGAAAGCGTAGCTCTTTGTACTTTCTGCTTCAAATGCCAAGCGAGAAACTTTTCAACTGCCTTTACATCCCTGTGAAAGAAGCACTTGAACAAGCTTAGTTTTTCATCTTTTTTTGCACTTTATTGATTACAAGCGTCACAATCTCCTGTGTTTTGACAGTATTTTAGTGAAATACATTTACTGATTACTACAAAATCCTTCGGCTGCTGCAAACTCATTTCAGCCCGTTGTAACTTTTTTTTTTTGAGCGTTTAAATCTTCTAAATGCTTTTCGTATACATGTCCAGCTCTGATTTTTTTGCTCACATTTATGACACTTGGTGTCGTTAGAGGGTGAGGAATGAATGTGAATGTTTCTGAGAAGCATCAAGTCAAATAAAGTGCATGTTTCTTTAAGATGTGCACCTTTATTTGTAGTTAGTAAATTTTTTTTTATAAAACCTGAGTTTTGACAGAATAATTCTTTTTTATTGTAACAACATGGTGAAAGCATCTACATGTTGATGTCGAATGGTTGCTGCACATTTTCAATGTTTTCAGTGAAAAGCTTGACAATTTAATGACTAAATGCTTCAGCAGCAATCCCCCTGAGAGCACAAAAGCGATTCTAAACTCTTACTCTTAACACCAGTTTGTTTAGGCACTTACTTACAAAGAACAATCATTACTTCTAGCATTTGTTGGCTAAAATTTGTAAAATCTTTTTTTTTTTCAAAAAAAGTTGATGAATTATCATGAAATGAGAACAATTTGCTGGTTTTATGATAGAGATGCAAAAATAATGCTCAAGCTTTTCTGAAAAAGCTATCCAGATAAATAAAATGTTGCAACAAGTGTAAATAAAACAGAGAAAATTATACATTTACTTAGACTTCATTAACATAGGAGTGTTGGAAAGTCAGTCCTGAGGGACCAAAGTCCTGTAAGCTGATGTTTCTCTGGCTCAAAACACCAGAAATGATATAAAAGTTTCACTGGTGTGTTCCCACCTAAATTGATGGCATCATAAGGAGCTAAATCAGCTGCTGAATCTGAGTTTGCATGAGAGCACAAATAAAACATGCAGGACGCTGATCCTTCAGGACTTCAGTTGGACATATTTGGATTAATAGAAATCACTTAGACAGTGTCCGCCTGTGTTTAAAATGAGTATACTAAAATTAATTATTTGTCAAGCAGAAAATGCAGTAACAGTTTTTTTTTTTTTTTTTTTTTTTTTTTACAAACTTTCATTCTGTATTATGATCTAAACAGCTTGGTTTTTTAGCACAAAAACTAAAGCTGCATGGTAAAACTCTACACTTATGTCACTGCTAAAACGTTTTGTCCATGTGTGCTGAAACTGAAAATAAAATAAAATGTTCTCAGGAGGTTTTGAAGGCTCAGCTGTAGTGCATTTCTAAATCCTTGCGTCTTTTAAGCCCATCAGTATTAAAATTGCATAGTGCTGGATTCAAGAAAACAATATCACAAGCCTAAGCAATTATCAAAGAATCAGGGGAATAATGGCCATCCGGACACTTGGGTAGTCTTTGAACTCTCGTATGTAGGCTCTGTGCTTCACTTTGGCCCAGATCGTCATTTGAATGAACCCGAACAAAGTGTATATTGCCACTGCAAGACAAAACATACGATGAAAAGCTACGACATGTTACTGTAACAGGCGATCTTTGATCTTTGGTTTTTATAAAACTGTGATACCATTTTCCAAATTATGATCTATGAACAGCATTCAAAATATTGTTTCTACCCTTCTTGCCATTAGTATTCATGAGTTATTGGTATTAGACACAAAAGTGATGTCCAAATGTGTATAAGATAGAACACAAAATGATTACAAAGTTCACATTGTAAATTGACTTTAACTTCTTATATTAGTGATTGGCACGGTTAGCATGGCTACAGTGACTAAAACATCAATCTCAGTGAGTATATTCAAATAATGTATACATTTTGAGTCTTCTTCCCTCAGTAACACCCTCAACTCTGAAGATTGTTGTTAGCAGGTGCAACCTGAAAGCTGTTACGCACGGTGCAATTACTAATTAGAAGAAGATGATCTGTTTGAGTTTCAGACTGTCTGTTCATAGGTCTTGACCAGTTAAGCTGGAAATCTCCTAATTCTGGTCACCAGATGATTTCTTGGTGAATCTCTCGTTTTGCCCAAATATGGATGTAAACATCACATACCTGGAAGACACTGGGTCATGACTGTGAAGCTCAACCAAGCTCCAACCTACAGATGTCAAATGATAACGTACAGACATGGATTGTAATTAAACAATGACACTTCACAGCTGTTTTAAAACTTTACGGTACATGTTATTTTGTGTAATGTCATATAACATAGTTTCTGTAAATTTTACCTCATAAGTATAATTTGGACAGGACACAAAGACAAACAACCATGTGAAGGGGTTCTTGGTTGGCGTAGGAAACCTTCTCACTTTCAACCCTGATGTTTCCACAAACGAGAAAAATAAACAATCGGAAGGGAAACGGACTTTAGTTGGCCTGATTCTTTAAAAAAAAAGGGATTTATAAAAAAAAGATCAACAAGTCACCGTCTGTTCTTAGGTTACTTAGACTCATATGGATGGAGAGGTTGCCCACTTCACACATCTAAAGCAGAAATTCACAGATCAGAAGTCTTGAGTTTAACTTTGCCCAGTGTGAGGCTGAGTTTACGTACCGCAAATGTGAATAGTGCGTACTTGACTTGAAGTTCTCCATAGGCTGTAACAGAAATATTTCAACTTGAAATGCAGCATAAAATGTCACAACATATAAAAAAACCCAAATCATTCTTATTATTGTGTAGAATTGGTGAATTTGTGGGGTCCATAACTGCAATAATACTTGACATGGGAAGTACAAAGGCTGCATGGGGACGTACATGTTTAAAGTCAGGCATTACCATTATTAAAGTTATGCAAAACTGTCTGATACTGCCTCCTAGCCTAATGGTACCATTTGCAATTAATGCACATTTTACAAATACCAAGACTTGATGAGTCCAATTGTTCACCGAAGTTGCTGTTACATTTTCTGTCATCATCTCAAAATCAAGCAATCACTCTTCTAATGTAGCAACAACAATTATATTAATAACAGTGCAATAATGAAAATTACATAATTTCATTGTAAATCCAACAAATTCCAGTTTTTAACAGATTTGAGTTTTCAAGTATGCCCCCAAGTGGACAACAGGAGGCATAGCAATAATCGTAGTTGTCAGAAGATTACCAGTTTTGCTAACAATAACCCTGATGTCAAAGTTTTCCAGAAGTGTGTGTATATATGTATAATATATATATATATATAAGGGGATAGGTTAGATAATCCCTCAATATTTGCACATGGCTGGACTTACATGGAGGTGTATAAAGAGGATGGTTAATGTAGTAGGCTAACCAGGCAGAGAAACCCCAGTAATAGGCACAGTTCTACAGAAAAGGAGTAACAAAATTTGAAGACAACATTGTTAATTGTCAAAAAAAAAAAAAGTTTCAAATAAAGTATTATGTAATTTTTGTACAGCAACATTCATCAAAGGCTAAGTCCTGTAGCTAACGGTTGTACAGAGGGGGTAGTGAAACTCACTTTGACTATTGTCCTGAGTGGCATTGTCCCATGGGAGAAACGATGCACAAAAATGGTCTCCATCAGCCTCTTCACATAGTGGAATGTATGGCAGACACAGGCCAGTCTGGTGGACAAAAACAAACAAGGTCGGAGGTCTTAGGTAAATGAAAACTGTTTATTAGTTTAGATTTTTTAAAGGGAGGTTCTGTGAAGTTATTTTCTCGTCCGTGTAGCAGACAGATGGTACATCACCAATAAACGAAATTTAGTGAAGGCAGTAAACTACTCACTTTTCTACCTGATTCAAAACTACTGAAACTTAAGACCCTAAAAGACTGTTAAGTGTCATGCCACTTTTTAGCCGAGCAATGTGTTCATTATGGCTAAGTTGATGGATACTGCCAGATGTATGTATCTATCTAATTTGATCAATCTGCCGAGATTGATCAAATTAGCTACCTACAGAAGCCGGTAGGTAGGTAAATACATTTAAATACAAAACGCTGCTTTGAACACATGTATCTCATCAGCTAACAATCATTATCTCTATCCAAAAACATGCAACTGGAAAAATGTCTTTAACCGCACAAAGACAGGAAACGGACTTTGGCTTGTAGCTCGTTACGACTTGAGCTTTGTTTGGTTGACATTTTGTTTTCTACTTACGTAACAACAGGATGGGGACTGGAGGTAAGGGCGTATGTGTGAGAGTAGATATATGGCACTCGAAAAAAGAAGGCGAGGTATGTGAGCAGGGCTCCAATATACTCAGCAAAAAAGACCTGAAAACAAAATAGGCTTGTATTAACTCTGGTGTTAGGATGTTATTAAGGTAAAATAGTGCATTAGTAAAATCCAAGCGTGGTCTTCTCACTGTAGTCCAACCTAACTGTGGCCCGAGATCTTTGAAGTACATGATGGCAGTGGTTCCCACTGGTAGGTTCTGTAAGATCTCATCATCTCTGAGCGACTTTCCCCCTAAAAAAGGGGGAAAAAGTATTTACATACAATATTTATTGAGTTTTTATATAGGAGCTTTTCATTCACACGCTCTCGACTTGGAGCTTTTGTCCAGATTATAGATAGTGCCCTGCTAATTGGATGCCATTTTTAGAATTTCCACATGGGATAATTGTCCCCAATAAGCTCTATGAACAAATTCAAACTGTGCAATTTTTCACAGAAAGGTAAATTTGAAAGCCTTTTTAGACAGCGGTTTGAAAGTCACTTTGATTTCGGGCCACATAAAACCACGAATGTCCTCAAAGGGCTGGTTGTGGCAGAATTGAACAAACTGTTAAAATAGTAATAGATAGCTGTTTATAAGAGTAAACAATATTAATAATTTTTTTCCACACTGATGTAATTTGGCAGTATACAAGTAAAAACTGTTTTTGCGTCTCTCTAAAGATCACCACTTAGCTCTCATGCTGCTTATGAAGTACCTATAATACATGCATTTAATACTGGAATGACAAAATAGCCACTTACTGGTATCAAGTCTTAGTGCCTGTCTTGCTGGGTACCACTGAGGATCTGAGCAGACCAAACACACACACACACACACACACACCCCCACACACAGAATACGTATACATTCACACAGATGGACGGCTGGATGGAGCTTGCATTGCATAAAGAGTTTTTGGCTGGAGGCCTTGCAATAATTGACCACAATAGAATAACGTTAAGCTGCTCTGCTCTAATAGAAACCGACAGCCTCAGGCTTGGCAAACATTTAGCAACATCTCTTGACCAGAGACGAGCTTATGGCAGAAACCACTGCAAAACTATGAGGAAACAAACAGGAAATTGTTTTTAACAAGAAACCTCTCCGGGGAAGAAGTATTATATCAAGTGTGTTCAGGTCATTGGAACTTCAATGCAGAACAAGTGTGTTAATCTTTGTTTTTGTCCAGTAAATCCATTTACAGAGAGAGGTACTCAAATAATAATAATATTACAAAAAAAAAACTCACATGATTTGTAAAAGAGACTCTTAATATCTCCTATTGTAGAGTGAGGATCCACCTGATCAGAATACAAACAGAAAGTATTGATCCCATTGAATTAATACCCACGAGTCTTGCAATTATTTAAACTCTGATGCTTGTGTGTCAGTTCAAAATGGATCGGCATACCTTATCTAAAAAACAAAGCTGCTCCTTTGTCGTGGCATCAAGGACCTCCACCTGGAAAATGATGTAAACATCACCTTTACCACCTCGTAAGTTAATAATGGAGAGCAATCTATTGTCCTAATGAATGGTATGGCGCTTTATCAAGTCAGAGGACTCCAAAGCACTTTACACTTTCAAAAATGAGGCTGCCATGTGATTGGCACAAGACCCTTTTGTCACTAGCAGCAGGAAAAGCAGGGGAAGTGCCTTGCCCAAGGGCAAACTGGCAAAATGACTGAACCAGCAGCGCCCACTGGTTACAGGATGAACACCTACCTTCTGAGCCACCATTATACACTTCACAATAGTCAACTCTTCTTTCTTTCAAATAAATCATATTTACAAGTATATACTTATGTATCGTAGATCATTGTAAATATACCTGACTGCAAATTTTAAAACCCATGTCAAAAAGCTAAGAAATAATACAGAACTTTAGACTTTCTCATTTTAGACATTCAAAATGTTCTTCCAATTGAAGCTTCCAGTAAACTTTAAATGCAAAGATTTATATTTTCTGTACTGTATCAGAAGCTTCTCTCTGTCATGTAAAACAGTTTGACTTTTTGCTTCATTTGATGAAAAATCTACAGATTCACGATGGAATCTGTAGATGGAAAATGGATGGTACCACCACTCTCATATTCTTGGTAAATATTCTAGTTTGAACTTTAAAAAATCTTTACAACGGCTCCCCGTCCTTTGTGGAAATGTTTTATTCTCCACATAAAAGTAAAAAATTCATGCATTTCAAGAGTGGTGTGTGAATGAATATATTTGTGTTTTTCTGGGTATGTGCTAATATGCATCTCTAACATGTGAGCTTTTTCTTATCATTTTTATGCTGTGAAATGTTATACTACTGTCTGCATTTAAAACTTACTAGAACTGTGCATCCATTAACATATCTTACAGTAGAAAGTAGCAAACATGTTATGACCTGGTGCAATATTTTAAAAGTTTAATGTTGTTTTTGTTGTCTATTACAAAACAAGTATACATCTAACGATCTTTTTAATGAAAATTTGGCTCCTTATGACTTAATATTATTTCTACCGTTACAAGATGTGCTTATTTACCCATTTAAAATCATATACAACTTATTCCACATGAATAATATTTAAGCTTTTCATTATTCTCAATTTTTCTGAGAGAACAACAATAAAACACTCAGTAAACAGAATTCAAGGACGGCGGAGGGCAAGTTAAAAACTACAACACTTGCTGCAGGAAAAGAACATGATCAGTTGTAGGGTTGGTCGACGTGGACTTAAAGTGGTCCAGCCAAATTTCACAGAGGTCTTGCATCATCAAAAAAAGATTTATTTGTTCTTTGTTGGACCTACTTGCCATGTGAAAACCTACCGAACCCCCTAACAACACATCCTCCAGACTCATAGAAGGATTAAGGTGCCAAATCTGCAGAATACTTTTCATTTTTACAAGTTTTGGATGAGATGACCAATAAATAACTCATTGCCACTACTCCTATAGGTATCCAAAATGTTCAAAGCATAACAATCTTGCTCTGAATAATGAAGATTGTTCGGCTCAGAAGATCTGTGCGTCTCTCGTGCGTGTTTTTCCGTCTTAATTAGTCCACGTCAGTGGTGATGTACAGCATATGCAAGGAGGGCACTAGATGGGCCCACAATTTGCCCTGAAAGCACTCCGTACTGTGCTGCTCAGCAGAGCTGTCCCGGCTAAATTGGTTCCTTTACTGGACAGTGTAATAATCCACTAATGGATACCTGAAGATTTGCTGAGTGCACAGTCAAGAAAGAGAAAATGAGTCATGCCACGTGCATTGTAAAAGAGCATTCATCGAAGGACTTTAAACCAGCACTAATCTGTCTGTATGTTGAGGTTAGAAGTAAAATACTAAGCAATAGACTTCAGGGCTTTACATTCAAAGACTGGAGTGGATGTTATATAGTCACCAAGTAGCTTTTCATAAATGTACTTGTAAGTTTGGTGTCACTAAGTGTGTTCAATATCTGTGATCTCAAACCTGAATATGTTATGACGACTCCAAATCTAAGATGTGCAAAAATTACAAAAGGACATAGCAAAAATAATCCCAGACATTAATATTATATTATGAGTATACAGTATTTGAGAAGTATATTGTACATATAATTGCTCTCACTTGGTTATTATGACACCACAGGCTTCACTCAGGTCAGTTTGTGATACAGAGTTGTTGGTGCTTTTTTTTTTTTTTTTTTACTACAAATGGCTGCCCGGCTACAATAAATCAGCTAAGTGTTTGGCCGGCAGGGACACTCATGCAAAATGAGTTTGGGCTATAAATGTTGGCGTGTACATCTGTTGATGCTTCACTTTTGTACCATTAAATATAAACCAGAAGTGCTTGCGTGCGATTGAGTTAAATAGTGATTATGTAGAGATGTTTTGTGTGTCAGCTTTCGCCAACCACTTTTAATGAGAATTCGATTTTTATGGAAGCGGGTTGTAAACGGGTTGTATTTTGTCAATCTTATGCAAGAAATCTGTTTTGACTGAAAAAATAGCAGACATAAACTGGGTTGTTTTAACCAAACCCGATGGCAAATGTATAACAATTTTAATCTTGGCTTGTTGCGCTAATGACTAAGCTAATGCCTTTGGCTAAAACCAGTTAGCCAAAGTCTAACATAAAAGCCTTTTACTTGTTTACTCATTAAGCTAGTGCTAGATGTGTTCAATATTTACATAAACAAGCGTTATTTACTATAAATTTTCCTTTCAAAATGTAACTGGTTTTGCAAAAATGTCACATTGGAAGTTAGCAATTTTCATTCAGAAGTAAACCAAAAAAGTACATTTATGTGGGTCAAATTCATAGTTCAATCCAGTCGTGATCCATATCTGACCCAGGACTAGTTTAGCAGGATGAGTCATATTGGATCATTTTAACGCAGTGGCTTCTTGTGTAATGCTATGGTGTGGTTGAATGAAAGTTTCTTGTTTTCAGAAGTATGTCTGCAGGACGCTCAATGCCAGTATCTTCTGTATGCTGAACAATTAGTTTAGCTTAGCATCTTGACACAACAAACAAGCCTGCTTTGTTCTGAGGACAAGTACTTCCTTTAATTACATCCTCAGCAGAAGGGACACAAGTTCAAATACTTTCTCATCAAAACTAAAAAAGCCGTCAGAATGACATGCTTCTCAAGAGATCAGGTTTCGTCGCCCTCTAATAGACTATTTAAATAGTTGTTAATTTGCTCTCCAGTGTTGCTGTTGAGCTTCTGGCAATGGCAAGGTTCCCAGAGCAAAGTTGTAATTAGCTGCAGCTAGTAGGCTTGTTGCTGTTTCAGAAAATTGCTTGTCTTTTTCTTCATTAGTGATCATCAGACCACATGAGACATGAGTAAAACCAAGACACAGTTTAGAAGGCCTATGAAGTTTACACTTTCTTCACACTGCTTATGTTTCTATGTACTTTTTAGTTTTAAATCTCATTTATGTTTTTACACAAGACTTGGTTCTTCAATTTTAAAAGGTCACGTGTCAGTAAAAAGTGTACGCCGACTTACCTCAAAGAACGTGGTTCTGCTCATTGTGCTGCTTGGTAATAATTACGTCCTCTTTACACCGGCACAAAAAGAAACACAAAACAGATACTCATGCCGCTCACACACACGGTCAGAAATAGCTCCTCTCCTTTTCAGGACAATCCCCGGACTGACCCTTATTCTTTTCAGTCCTCTCCTCCTCTCTCCCTCTCTTGATCCGAGAGGCAGCAGGACACAGAATCACAAGATGCGCTCCACACATCCTGCAGCGCTTTGGTCTGATCCTTTATGTTTCAGTGCTGCCGCCTCATCCTCCTCTTTGGGACGTTATGTTTTCTTTTCTTTTTTTCTTCTAATTAAGGTCTCTTTAGAGAAAGGGCTTTGCGCAAACCGGGAGAAATTCCTCTGGAGACAGAGGCTGAAGAGCAGAGGAAAGTACACAGATGTACACACATTTTATGAGACGCTCTGCAGGCCTGGACTGTGTAGAAAAGGAGAATATAAAAACACAAGCGTATGCCAAAATGTCAATGGTAAATGGACCAAATTTATATAGAACTTTACAGTAGAGCTGCATCATCCATTTGCTCTTACATTCATAGACTTATTCACAGATCACTAAGCAACTTGGGGTTAAGTGTCCTGTATGTGTCAGGAGTAAACTGGAATTGAACCCACAAATTTTAGATTGGGGGAAAACTATTCTATCCACTAAGAATAGTCTAAGGCAGTCAGGTTGGATTTTTGACGTAAGGATAGATTTTCTCCTTTTTTTTTTCTTGTTAATTATGCCCATTTCAAACTTGGAAATTCACCTTTTGCTCAAGTAAACTGGATATGTTTGGCTCAACTGGGCTAGTTAGATATGGGATTCCACAGGGCATAGAGTTTGGACCACTGCTCTAGTTTATATGACTCCACTTTGTAAAAATATTAAATAAGAGGACAAAATTCTCTTATGAATCAGTTCATTAGAACATTGTCTTGGAGTCTTGGAGATTTAAAAGACTGGATGACCTGCATTTCCTATTTTTAAAGTTAGACATGAAACGGCTGCATGTCATCTTTTAACCTGATCACCTTCTCTACTTCTCTAAAGGTCTGCTGTTTGCATTCAGTGTTAATGTAAAGGTTCTTGCCCTAATCTTTGACTCAGATCTGCCATTTTAATCCTTTACAAGATAGGATTCTTGCACATCTCACATCATTGTGTAACATTGCCACAATTAGCAATGCCTCTGAGAGATGCAGGGAAAGTAGGCAATGTTTATTTCTTTTAGGTAATACTGTTTTATTTGTTCATTTTTAAAAAATTCTTCCAACATTTAAATATCTGAATGGCCAAAACTTTTCAAATTAATATATTTCTAGCAGAACACTTGGCTATCGATTTTAATAATGTTGCTATAGACTGCAGGAAAACACACCAGTGACCTTTTCTCACTACCGTCTTTCCATTTATTCAGAATTATTGCTGCCAATAACGTTGCGCTCTCTCTCACTCTCTCGCTCGCTCTCTTTTGATAGAAATTCTGCCGGGCCGAGTGCTTCTTTGTTTTATGTTATTTTTTACTCTCTTCGCCGCTAGTGGGTCGAGACAAATGACCACTCGCGCCGAGTCTAGTTGTGCTGGAGGCTTTTCCTTGTTAAAACCAGGAAGAAAACATTTTTCTTGTTTGTTGCCTTGTTTTTGCGTCTAATAATGAGCGCTTTATAATTTGTCAACTCCTGACTGCACAGTTTGCCACAGTTGGACTGAACTATCGTAACTGGATTCGAACGTGAATCTGACAGTGGATTAAATGTTAAACTGAATTAGATTGTCATCAATGCGGTTCACCTTTATGGGTATAACTTAGAAAATAGCGTTTTATTTTAGCTTTTTAAAAGTGAAGTCATTTTGTCAGGCAGAACTTTACAAATCACTTGTTGGCTTTTACAAGTAGTGTTGGCTGGATGTAAACCTTAACGTTTTTCAAAACATTTTTTCCTGTATAACACTACCTGTTATTAGTGGAAAGACTGTTTCAGGTGGGTGGAAGACAAATCAGTTTTTTAGATTTTATACACAAAACAACTTAGAAAATGATCCATAATTTTCCTTCCACCTAACAATTCAACCCTACTGTTGCCGTTTATCATGCACAATTAAAATAAGATGCATTAAATTTTGAACTCGCACTCATTGGTAAATTTCAAGGGGTATAAAGACTTATACTGAAGCATTATGTAGGAGAGAGGTGAAGCTTTTGCTCCCATTCTAGCACATCAGCTATAAATACATAAATGAAAACGTAAAAGTCAGTATTTCATTCAGTTTCAGTCACCTCACGTCAACTCCAGCGCTTCTTTGTAAGCTATCCATCAAACTTTTATCACAGCTGTTCTACATGACAGCCTGTTCAAAAACCTTGAATGGCCTTTTCTCCTCTCATAAGGTGTCATAGAGCGCCCTCTACTGGCGAGTTTGGTCAGTCTACCTCTGTGACTCTTCAGCTTGTTGCTGGAAGGAAAACTCAGCATTTAGGTTTCAAAGATTATATAGCATTGATGTAATAAATTTATCTTTGCGATAAATAGACCTGCCACCATGTCTGCTTTTAAAATTCACCTGAAAGGGAAACAAAATTTTTTTTTTAAAATTCTTTGAAATATCTGGATTTTGTTTTTTAAATCAACATGGAAGTATTTTTTCTGTTTTCAAGGTGTAGCAGGAAGGGAAACTTTGCTTATTGTTTGGAAATAAAGAGACTCATTTTTTTTTTTTTTTGCTTTTAGGGTTTCTGGAAACACAGGCCCTCTCCCTTTAGCAGCTTAGAGATTTAAGTTGTGGAAGTCGCTGCCTGTGATCAAAAGTCCGAGGCCGCATCGCAGCCGGGGCCCCGCCGCCTGCTGATCCCGAAGGTCATTACTGGCTTTTCCATCAAGCTCTATCACCCTCTGACCTGTGAGGGTTCCGGCTGGGGGCCATTTGAGTTTTTCTTCTTCTTATCACGATGTGGAGTTTGGATGGAAAGGGGCTAGAGGCTACGGCTCAACGTAATGGAGTCACTGCGGGGTGAGGGGCCTGAGATGATGGCTGGGAGGAGACCGTTTCCTTCTTCTCTCCCCCGCGGAGATCTGAGGCCGCGACCCCGCCGGAGAAACCTCTGTGTGCTCGTTGCAATACATGCTCACCTCTGAGCCTCTGAAGTCGGCTGATAAGCCGTTGGAGGCTCTGCTGAGAGGAGAAAGTTTGCGCATGATACGAGAATGAGGTCCTGTCCCCAGTTAATAATGTTTTCTCGAAATGTTGCTTTTAGCTAAAAAGAAGAAGTCGATGTATTTACAGGTGCCCTTGGTGAAGATGTAAATAAATGTGGGAAAATGCGACTTTAAACTCTGGGTAGGTTTATTTAGTAGGGAAATGACCCGATAAGTCTTTGACTAACCTCCTTTTGCTGGTCAGGTAGCAGTTTCTGAGAATGCAGATCTTTTACTATTAATCTTTGCATAATCTTTTAAACTCTCTTATTCTAAAGGATTTTCGTCTGACCAGAAGTTTATTTTGGGCCGGGTAAACTTTTCATTATCATGTTGAAAGACTGTGGCGATACTGGGTTTGTATTCGAAACGTCCCGGTATTAAAAAGAGTCGGGTTCCCAGGCAAAACATCATGATAACAGTGGGAATGGGGAACTTTACCACACTGCAATTCACCTGAGGGAAAATCCCAAAGGGATTAATAAAAATCTATCCCTTAGTGTTTGTTGCTAATAATGTTAGTCTTAACTAGGGAACACACTCTGCAGTTTAAAGTATCGGCATTATTATTATTATTACCATGTACGTAGAAAATACACAATACCGCCCCTTTATAAGTCGTATAGAACCTGAACGTGTCACATCTTGTGAGAGTGATACAATACATGAAAGCACAATTGGTTTCTGCGGACGTATCAGTCCAACAATAAAATGGACACCAAGTTTTTAAGGTGCTCTGCATTAGTCCGAAAGGAACGAAAGAATGATCAAAAACCGATAGTGGTAGCAGCCCTTTAACTAATATTTCTTGGTTTGTTTTTCTGCCTCCTTTACCAGGCTGCTCATTGTGTGTTTGTTGGTGAGAAAAATGGGATTTCTCTTCAAGCTCATTGGCCAGCGGCTAAAAGACACATTCCTCTATGTGATTTCATCTTTATACCCCGAGGAAACTAGCAGTTAGAGGTTCCTATGAATCCCGATGAACTTACAACAAAAATAAAAAATGCTAAAACACTAGATTTGGAAAAAAAACAAACAAAAACCCCCATAAAAAAACAAACAAGCAAAACAACAAATTACTATTCACTAACAGGTTTATTTTCCCTCCAACTGAATAAATTCACTTTATGGGTTTCCACACATTGTTTCCTGGGGGACCAACAAGTCCACCCCCATCTACAACTGTTAAACTTGCAGATTTATTTCAGCGTGCACTTTAAGACCTCAGTGGAAGTTTTCCATTATCGCCTATGCATGATAAACCACTACTATTTCCTGTCTGAAAATATATTAAAAAACAATAATAATGTAAAAAAATCTTACCATAATTTCACTTTCCCGTTACACATTTATCTCTCCACACAGCAGATTCTCTTTAAGCTGATTTGCAGTGCACCATTTTCATGACGATGAAAAAGCTCTTTGCCCCGCAGCAGTTCTACCACCTGGTTCCCACGGGGACCAGGAATCCTGCGCTTGAAGGGTTACAGCAGCGTGGACTGGAATCCAGATAAAGCAGCCAGATGCAGGGCTCGGAGCGGCTGCTGCTCTGCACAGGCATTTATTTATTAATCACCTGATTCAACATTTACTCTCCCTTTCACGTTGCGGCGTGGCTGCTGCTGCAAATTGCAATCTGCACAATAATCTGCAACTGAGAGATTTTGTATTACTTGACCACGGTCTACTGCACACTCTTTGATTGTGGTTTTTTTGTTTTCAGTGCAGATGACGTTCCGCCAGCAGGGGGCGGTAGTGACACAGCGCATTGGTTAAACGTGTTCAGAAAGATGGAGCACTGGCACGTGCAGCAACCTTTATATATATATATATATATATATATATATATATATATATATATATATCCTACATCCTATCCTACATATATATCCTACAACCTACATCCAAGGTGTAGGTTGTGCAAGGAGGCCCCTGAGACAGTCCAGCACATAACAGCAGGGTGCAAGATACTGGCAGGG
>CAEFZY010001467.1:0-17262 GCA_903066815.1 Brachyrhaphis roseni
CGGCCCTCCAGAACCAGAACCACTATTTATACCTAAAGCAAAAAATTAACGGGCGATCGGCAGCAAAGAACCTGATCAGAGCGTCCCTATCAATAACCTTAAGCAGAACCTCCTGACCGTCTGTTTGCTGCCAGAATGCCTGGTGATGCCGTCAGAGGAGCAGAGCTGCAGCAGCAGCTGCAGCAGCAGCTGCGTCAGCGTGAAGCTGCAGAGCAGAGACAGATCTTCCTCCCAGCTCTTCTTCGTCCACAGAGTTCGTACTCCTCTTCCTCTCTGCTTCCTCATCTTCATCCTCTGTGCCGTGGCGTCCTGACAGTGTAGCGCCTCCTGTCCCCACCAGGAAGCGCCGCTGAGCTCCGTGTTCTCCCAGTACCTGTCGCGGCTTCCCGCTGGCGCCCGCGGGTCGGTCCGGTTCCTCTTCGACGGCTCCAAGGTGGCGGGCACCCAGACGGCGGCGCAGCTGGAGCTGGAGGACGGAGACATCATCGAAGTTTGGACCTGAAGCTTCGCCGCTGGCTCGGTTCTGTCAGGCTCTGGAGTCCAGTTGGTTGGTCAACAGGCTCCGACTCCACAGCTACTTTTATTTGATTCTGAGGATAATAATTAAGTTACTGGACCATAGAAGACGGGTTCTGGTCTTTCTGCAGAACCACAAATTTACCAGATTGTGTTAATAAATAAAGATTAGAGAATGAAAAAAACTGGATCTAACTTTCATTTTCACTGAACATTATTTCATTCACCATGGCAACAGCGGAGGAGCTGTTACCATGGTTACCAGGGCCGCTCCAGTGCTGGGGACATTCCCGCTAATGGCTCATAGCCGAGCTAATTATTAGCTTAGCATTTTTGCTAGCTTTTGAAACTGGTTAGTTGGTTGGTTGGTTCCTCTAAGGTCATTTTTCCAGGTAAATTTTCAAGCTTTAATTTTCTTGGCTATTTTGTAAACTTTTAGTTGAATAAAGCTCAACATTTGTCAAAGTTTTGATTAATTCTTTAAATAAATGTTTATATTCTGAAAAGGAGGACACGTTCCTTTCTCTACCCCCCCCCAGAGTAGAACAGGGCTGCCCACACTGACGCGACTCAGGGATTACTTCACACGCAGCGCAGGGCCCTAGTGCCTGTAAATTTATTGGTCCAATGAAGGTAATTTAAAAAACATTTTCTCACTTTCTAAAAAAAACCCGGGACAGGACGTGAAATACGGACGTTTGGTCACCCTAGGCATATTTAGCACAGTCAGGATATTTAGCTGTAAGTTGTTCAGGCTGCAAAGCTAAATCAACAGCAACGATTCTAATTCATAAACTTACTTTTTTATTGTATTATTTATATGTTTTGCCACGGTTGTATTTCTGAATCATTGTTCGCCAAAAAATGTAAATAAAATAATGGCTAACTACATCCCATATTTAAATATTGAGGGTTTTTTTTCCAGCAGGCTGAATCTTTGACACATTTCAAAAAGTAAAATGTTTCATTTGGACCTGATAATGACCAGAACTGTAAATGAACCATTTGATATTGTTTCGTTTGATTGTTTGTCCTTCCATCATTTTTGAGCAGCTGCTTTAATCTCAGGATAAATAAAACGTGACCAGTAAATGTGATCAATGTCAGTTTTCTGTGATTTCGCTTCCGCTCCGGTCACGTGACCCGCCGGTCATGTGAGCCTCAGACCGGAAGTGGCTCAGCTGGAAGATGGCGGCGATGAATAACTGACTTTTTTAAGCGCGTCGGCCGAAAACTGTCCAGTTTTATCTGATTCCACTTTCCTTGGAGCCTCTGGAGGAGTTTTAGCTGTAAGGTGATAACATGACTTTGAATTAATTTTCAGTGGGAACATTTTGAACCGTCTGATTCATCCTGCCAGGTAAACAACGTCACCAGGCCGGGTTGCTTCATGTCTCCCGGTTGCTTCATGTCTCCCGGTTGCTTCATGTCTCCCGGTTGCTTCATGTCTCCCGGTTGCTTCATGTCACCCCGGTTTCTCCGTGTCTAACCGGTTGCTTCATGTCACCCTGGTTGCTTCAAGTCACCCCGGTTGCTCCGTGTCTCCCTGGTTGCTCCGTGTCTCCCTGGTTGCTTTATGTCTCTCTGGTTGCTTTATGTCTCCCTGGTTGCTTTATGTCTCCCTGGTTGCTTTATGTCTCTCTGGTTGCTCCGTGTCTCCCTGGTTGCTCCGTGTCTCCGGGTTGCTCCGTGTCTCCGGGTTGCTCCGTGTCTTCCTGGTTGCTCCGTGTCTCCGGGTTGCTCCGTGTCTCCCTGGTTGCTCCGTGTCTCTCTGGTTGCTCCGTGTCTCCCTGGTTGCTCCGTGTCTCCGGGTTGCTCCGTGTCTCCCTGGTTGCTCCGTGTCTCCCTGGTTGCTCCGTGTCTCCCTGGTTGCTCCGTGTCTCCGGGTTGCTCCGTGTCTCCGGGTTGCTCCGTGTCTCCGGGTTGTTAGTCGATGTTTTTGGAGCCGAATTAAAAAGAAAACGTGCTGAAATGTTTCAAGTCCCGTTTCAGTCAATAAAAATGAACATTTAACTTTCTGCGAGGGAAAAGCACTAAAATCTGGTGACATTTAGTTGAAGTTTGGTGCGTCAGAAAACATAAGATCTTCAGTAGAAATTCTGCTAAAAGTGTCGCTTTAGAATAAAAAAACACATTGATTCTCTACAGAATCTTCCAGAACAAATATTTCCCCTTTAATCCCAGACGAGGGTCGTGCTCCTGTGGACAGATGACGTCACAGTCCTGTCAGCAGAAATCTGTCTGGATTATTCCAGTTTGCAGACAGTCAACATGTCAAAGTTTCTGGAGCAGATTCTGATAGAAAGTCAGAACCTTCCTGTCTGCGGGGAGTTTGTGGAGGCTGAACAGGAGGATGTTCTGATTCGCTGATGATCTTGTGATGTCGCCTTGTCAGGCTTTTCTTCACTCTCTGATGTTTTAGAAATTCCAGTTTATTTCCTCTTTCAGCAACAGATGAAGGTGAAACTGCTTCCTCTTCATAGGTTCATTTTCCATGTTTTCCGTTTTCGTTGTTCTTCACGAAAGTCGGACTGATCTCTGGATGTTACCGTCTGGACTGAAACGTAGACGCCGTCTCCTGGTGCTGAACCTGATGTTGCTCATCTGACTAAAATGAAGGAAATGTAGCTTATTCTGGAAATGCAAACATCTGGATGTGCATGCTTTGACTAGTCAGTGTTTGATCATCATGGTTTCACCCGTTAGCCTGCCTGCCGTTTCCAGCTGATCTCGTCAACTCGCTGCAGCAGTTTTAGGCTCAGAGTTGCTGTCGGGTCAGAAAAGCCAGTAGCCAGTAGAGGTCCGTCTTTATCTTGTCTGCCTGTTGAAAACCAGATTCATATTCACAGACGTCACATGAGTGCTTACAGCATTTATCAGACTTTCTCTGCTGCAGAACGGACCCGGAGATCTGACGCTCAGCAGGACCGACTGGTTTAAGTCTTACTGTCCATTTCTTTATTTTTTCAGTTGAGGAAGACTTTCTAGAAGCAGATCTGGCGAATTAAAACATGTTAGAAACAGAAAAGCAGCAGATAGTGAGATGGGTTGTCTTCTCCTCAGCCGCAGCCATGTCTCTGGGTCAGCACTCTCCCGACTCGGCGCCGCTCTTCTCCTCCGACAGCGAGGCCGAGGCGCCGGAGGAGGCCGCCGGACGGCATGGGGGGGGCGAGGAGGCGGCCAGCGGCGTGTCGGGCGTCCGCGCGCGGCTCATCGTCTGCATCCTCTGCTACATCAACCTGCTCAACTACATGGACCGCTTCACCGTGGCAGGTAGGAGCCCCTGTTCATTTCCTCCAGATTCAGCAGAAACCCTGACCCCTGACCCTTTAGGCTGAGGGCCAGAAATCAGGAAGCAGTCTGGATTTATTTCAGTTAATTTCATGTTGTTTCGGTTGAAGCAGGAAGAAGGTGGAGATGCTGGTTGTCACTGTCGGATCCTCAAAAATGTTTTAGTCCAGAAGCTTTAACACTAAACCAGAAAGGCATCAGCAAAGACCTTGGAGAAGCTTGGAGGGGTCAAAGGTCAAAGCCAAACCATCTGAAGTCCATCAGGCTCCAGAGAGGAAGATTATCTCAAAGCGTGGCCAACATTTCCAGCAGGGGTGGCTAATTCCGCCAGTATGCTAACAGCGGAGCTGATTTTAGCTTAGCACTTTTGCTAACTTTGAAAATACTTAGCGCACTTAGCTTAGCGAGTTCATTTTCTAGAAAAATTCTAAAGCAAGTTTTTGTGGCTGTTTTATAACCATTCAGTTGAATAAAGTTCAACATCTGTGTTACAGTTTTCATTATGCTCTTATTTTGAAAGGGATAAAGCCCGTTGCCTCTCTGTCTCTTTTTTCCCAGTTACTTTATTGAAAAGCAGAAACAGATGAAAACAAACTGAAACCCACAGCAGGACGTAAACATACTGGCCTTATAGAACACGTCAAAATTAAGATGTTGATTCTTTCAGATGTGATTAGAATTAATGTTAGCGCTGTAGCGTTAGCTTCCACTAAATATCATCTTGTCGTAGCGTAGCTTTGAGTGAGTCATCAACAGACCAATGATCCCGACCCGCGGCCCGGTTCCTTCGGTCCGGACCGACTGCAGGTCAGCATGTTTAGCTCTCTGAGGGTCTGGATCCACCTGGACCTGTGACGACTCCAGACGTTTAGTTCGAGCTGCCCACCACTTCAAGTTTCCTTAGTTTCATCTTTGGGAAGGAAATATCAACGGCGCAGAGACCCACGGCGGGGCCCCGGGGCGGAGACCCACGGCGGGGCCCCGGGGCGGAGACCCACGGCGGGGCCCCGGGGCGGAGACCCACGGCGGGCCCCCGGGGCGGAGCCTGAACTAACTAATTGGAGGCCCAGACGGTGATGAGTGGCATGTAGAGGATGGATTGTAAGTGAATGGAAATGGTTCCAGGGTTGTGCCGCCGATCTTCGTTTGTGTTTTTATGTATTTATGAGTTCGTTTATCCGTTCTGGTTGAGCGTTCTTGTTGCTGCAGTTTTTTTGCTTCCTGGACAAATTTCTCCTGCGGAGACGAATAACTGACCTGACCTTGGCCTCCTTCCTCCAGGAGTTCTTCCGGACATCGAGAACTACTTCCAGATCGACGATGGAAAGTCTGGCTTGTTGCAGACAGGTGAGACGGCTTTCCTGGTCCAGAACCAAATGGATCCTGGTCGGGTTCTGGTCCAGATCCCTGGGTTGTGGGCCGGTCTGGGTCGATCCAGATAGCAGAAGGGTCTGGTTCTGGATCGGCTCCGTGGACCTGAAACCATTTCTTTCTTCAGTTTTTATCTGCAGCTACATGGTGCTGGCTCCTCTGTTTGGTTACCTTGGCGACAGGTACAACAGGAAGTACATCATGTGCGGCGGCATCGCCTTCTGGTCCGTGGTGACCCTGGCCAGCTCCTTCACCCCCCAGCAGGTGAGCGGCTCCAGAACCTGCCGGTCCCAGAACCGGTTCCGGTCTCTGACGGTGATTTTTACGGCTGCAGCATTTCTGGGCCCTGCTGCTGACCAGAGGCCTGGTCGGCGTCGGCGAGGCCAGCTACTCCACCATCGCCCCCACCATCATCGCCGACCTCTACGTCAAGGAGAAGAGGACCAGCATGCTCTCTGTCTTCTACTTTGCTATCCCTGTGGGCAGGTCAGCCTGACCTCTGACCTCTGAACAATCAGCTTACATAGAAATTTGCACTTTTTGAAGTCAATAATTCCTGAATTTTGATGAAAAGTGGCAGATTGTTTGGTTTTCATCATTTATTCATAAACGCTGTTAGTGAATTTAGTTTTATTCATCTGTTCTAAAGAAACTCTTGAAGGTTGATTATTAGCAACAGATGTTCTCTGATAATCCAGAGGTTTGATATTTTGTTAGTAGCTCCAGACTGACTGTGTCCTTCCTGCTGCCAGCGGCCTGGGTTACATCGTGGGGTCGCAGGTCGGCGCCGTGGCCCAGGACTGGCACTGGGCTCTGCGGGTGACCCCGGCGCTCGGCCTCATCGCCGTCCTGCTGCTGCTCTTCGTGGTCCGGGAGCCGAAGCGAGGCGCCGTGGAGGCGCGGGCCGAGCTGCACCAGACCAGCTGGCTGACCGACCTGCGGGCGCTCAGCAGGAAGTAGGTGACCTCAGGTGGAGGAGCGCCTCGCCGCGCCGCTCGCCGCGCCGCTCGCCGCGCCGCTGACCGTCTGTTCTCTGCGCAGCCGGAGCTTCGTCCTGTCCACTCTGGGCTTCACGGCCGTGGCGTTCGTGACGGGCTCCCTGGCGCTCTGGGCGCCGACCTTCCTGTTCAGAGCCGCCGTGTTCTCCGGGCAGAAGGCGCCGTGCGCGGACGAGGCCCACTGCGCCTCCTCGGAGAGGTGGCTCCTCCCCCTCGCCGTCCGCCGCCTCCAGACCCGCAGCGACCCTGACCCCTGTTTCCTCCTCCGCAGCCTGATCTTCGGCATCATCACCGTCATCACCGGCGTGCTGGGCGTGTTCAGCGGTGTCCAGGTGAGTCGACGCCTGAGGAAGAAGACGCCCCGAGCCGACCCGTACGTGTGCGCCGCCGGCCTGCTGCTGTCGGCGCCGTTCCTCTACCTGGCCATCGTGTTCGCTCAGGGAAGCACCGCCGCCACATACGTGAGTTCAGCCGCACACAGCGGGTCCAGGTTCTGGTTCTGGTCCTGGTCAGTTTGGTTGTTTAAATGGATTTAATGAACGTTTCAGTCAGTAATCATTGATTATCAGTAATTATCAATGTCAGACAGTCTCCTCCTCTTCCTCAGGTCTTCGTCTTCCTAGGAGAAACCTTCCTGTCGATGAACTGGGCCATCGTTGCCGACATCCTCCTGGTGAGAACCTTCAGCTGAATGTTCTGCAGATTTTTTACAGGTCCGATCAGGACCGGACCGACAGGTTCTCCGGAACCGGAGAGCCTGTGTGTGACCCGGTTCCGTTCTGTCTCTCTGTGTTCAGTATGTTGTGGTTCCGACCCGCCGCTCCACGGCTGAAGCTCTTCAGATCGTCGTGTCTCACCTGCTGGGAGACGCTGGGAGTCCCTACATGATCGGAGTGGTAAGTCCTTCAGGACCGGACCGGACCGGACCGGACCCTGCAGTCAGAAGGTTCTGCAGCAGAACCGCAGCAGCCTAACTCAGTCTCTCCGTCTCTGCAGCTGTCCGACTCCCTGAGGAGGTCCGACTCGTTCCTGTGGCGGTTCCGCTCCCTGCAGCTCTCTCTGCTGCTCTGCTCCTTCGTCGCCGTGGTGGGCGGGGCTTTCTTCCTCGCCACCGCCCTCTTCGTGGAGAGCGACCGGACCCAGGCGGAGAGCCACGCCCCCGCAGGTGAGCCCCGCCTTCTGCCTCCGGATCCACCCGGCCGGAACCGGACCTCCTGAGTGACCCGTGGTTGTTGTGGTTCCAGCCGACGAGCCCATCGTGGTTCCGAAGAGCGGGCGGTCCGCTCGCGTGCCGGTGTCCAGCGTCCTGATCTGAAGCCCCGCCCCCTGCGCCTGATTGGACCGTCCTCCAGAGAAACTGCTTCATTGGCTGGGTCGGAACCGGGGAGCGGTCCGGCCGACCCGTTTGGAGCAGCCTCCAGAACCGTGTAGCTCTGTTTTATAGCTTCTGATGAAGTTCTGACCCGGTTTGGATGTTTCTGGGTTCATTTAAATTTTGCTTTTAATTCATGTTTGATTTTTAGCCTCATTTTTGTTAAAACTAAATAAAAGTTTATCTTTCAGCTTGTCGAGTTTTTATTGGAACCGGCAGAAGTTCTGATCGTCCCGGATCAATTGGATCAACTTTAGATACAAACAGTTTAAATAAAGACGAATAAATTAGATTTGGGTTAATTTTCTCCCTGCAGAACTTAATCTGTCCTGGACCCGGTTCAGTTCTGGACCCGGTTCGGTTCAGTCCTGGACCCGGTTTGGTTCTGGACACGGTTCGGTTCAGTTCTGGACCCGGTTCGGTTCTGTTCTGGACCCGGTTCTGTCCTGGACCTGGTTCTGTTCTGGACCCGGTTTGGTTCTGTTCTGGACCCGGTTCTGTCCTGGACCCGGTTTGGTTCTGTTCTTGACCCGGTTCTGTCCTGGACCCGGTTCGGTTCTGTTCTTGACCCGGTTCTGTCCTGGACCCGGTTTGGTTCTGTTCTGGACCCGGTTCTGTCCTGGACCTGGTTCTGTCATGGACCCGGTTCTGTCCTGGCTCGGAGCTGTGCTGATGCTCTGGTTCTGGTCGGGTTCTGCAGCAGCAGCAGGTGCGGCGGCGCTGCTTCCTGTGTGTGTGGTTTCCTGTCTGTAGGTGGAGGATGTTCAGTTGCTGCAGCCGCCGCAGCTGATTGGTCGAGGCGTCGGTGCGAAGTCGTCACTCGGTGCCGCAGAGGAGCCGCCGCAGCAGAACGGCTGGTCGGCCCACTCAGCCTTGCCGCAGCGCCGCCGGAACCGCCCGGCCGTGACTCAGACCCGAAGAGGCTTCGGGCGCCGTCGGCAGCGTCGGGCGCCGCCGACGCCACGCGACTCAGTGAGACGGCAGACATCTTGGAAGATGGTGGCTCTCCGGCTGCAGTAGCTGATCTGGATCTTCGGCGCCGAGTCTCTGGGCTGCAGGTGGGTTCCTCCTGGCGGCAGGAGAACTTTGTTTTCTTTGGGACGTGCGGCTCCCTCAGCACCACTCCGCCTCCGCCGCACCCCGAGCGTTCGGTTCTGATCGCCGCCTGAACAGAACCACAAACCCGTTCTGGTTCGTCACGTCCCGGTTTCCTGTTCTGATCCGCCGCTGACAGCAGCCAGAACGCAGCATCAGAGCGGCGCCGCGTTCCTGTTGTAGGGAGAAGATCGGCATCAGAACCGGGACGGGCCGGTTCTGACCCGGAGGTCGATTCCGAAGCCGCTCAGTGGAAAGGTACCAAACTCCACCTTCAGAAGCGGCTCGCTGTGACCCGGCCTGGTTCTTACCCTGTTCTAGTTGGTTCTAGGTTCTGACCAGTTCCAGGTTCTGGCCCGGTTCTGGCTGAAAGGCAGGCTGACTTCTTGGAGTCGGTTCTGACCCAGTTGTGGAACCAGCAGGAAGTCGGCGACTGCTTCACACGTTACTTTTTATTTCAGAGCCTTCCGATGGGTTCTGAGCGGTTCTGAGTGGTTCTGGTTCTGAGTGGTTCTGGTTCTGTGTTTTCAGGATCATCTTGGGAAATGATTAAAATGTTCGATGAGTGAAAACAGAATTATGAGAATCAGATCCGTTTCAATATTAATTTTTGATGGTTCCGGTGGTTTGAATCCAAAGTAATATATGTGGTTCTGGTGCGGTCCAGTCTGTCACGGACGACACCGCGGCCCAGGATATGCAGAGAAAGTTGAGTGGAAGGAAAAAGTGTGAGAAATATCTGCAGCCAGAAAACTGGAGAGGATTGTGGGAGACTTCCTGGGTTTGGACCACAGCTGGAACCAGAACCAGAAAAGCCGCCACACAGACGGATCCGGGACTTGGACTTGACTGCAGTCCTGAACCAGAGGTTCTGTTCAGAGCCTGGCCGGGGTTCTGGTTCTGGTTCCGTTGGGTTGGTGTTGGATTGTTTTTCCTCTCATTTCTTCAGAGTTTCCTCCAGATCAATGTTTTGCTTTGGACCTTTAAAATCTGGATTTCTGGGTCGCTTCAGAACTTTTTGGACCAGCTGACGTGATGTCGGTCGGGTCTCATTCGGTTCTGGTTTTGGAGAATCTGTTACCCTATTTTTGACCCATTTGGATCTTTTTGGTTCAGATTTCCGGACATTGTTTGGGTTTAACTTGCGGTTCTGAGACGGTTTGGACCCGTCCAGTACATGTTCTAGCTGTTGGTGCTGCTCCAGAACCAGGAGGTTTCAGATTGGGTCTGGGTGGTTCTGGTTCTGGAAGCTTTCTGGACTTTGGGCCGTATTTTAGATCCGTATTGTCTAATATCCTGGAATATTTATTTCTGAGCTTTTGGTTCTGGACGGGTTCAGGGGGTTCTGGACCCCCAGTCTTGATGGTTTTATTGGTTTTGTTAGATCCTCCTTCAGTCGGGTTAGAAATGGATCCCGGACATTTTGTGTTGAATCAGTTTGGACTAAGGTTCTGGTCGGACCCGCTCCGGCGCCGAACATCAGAACATTTTTAGCTGCATCCCGGACCTCGTCTTCGACGTGGATCATTTCTGGTTGGCATTTTAACATTTTAGCCGCCTGCAGCTCTGTGGTGTAAATGGACTGATCAGAACCGGTTCTGTTTGGCTGCAGCAGGCCCGGCCCGGCCCGGCGCTGGAAGCCGGTTCTGTGTTTTTGCTCAGGATGTTGTGCTGCAGCTCAGCGAACGGTTTGATCTCGACTTCCTGCCTCGCTTCCTTCCTGACCCGGTTCTGTCAGCCTGTTGGTTTCTGGGTTCAACATGGCTGCCGCTCCAAACGCTGCCATGGTAACGTCGGTTCTGACTGTCTGCCGAGTTCGGACTCGCTGGTTCTGAAACAGAGAGAAATTGACCAGAACCGTACGTCCACCATGACGGCCACATGGGGTTCTGATTCAAGGAAACATGCGGTTCTGATCCGGTTAACGATGAAGTTCTGCTGTGACCCAAAGGACTGAAAGCAGAAAGCTGCTGGTTCTGTTCCTGGAACTGGACCACCCTTGCTCCATGGTTCTGAAGGAGAGACAGCTGGTTCTGGTACTGGACCGGTCTGGAGTCCAGACGTGGTTGAACCGGATCAGAACTTCCTGTTTGCTATTTTTACTGGACTTTGTTTCACGTGGTTCTGAGTGACTTTTAATTCTGAAACTTTGCATATTTTAAATTTAATTTTAAACTGGTTTCTTAACTGGTTTCAGGCTGCAGGTGAACTGGACTTTTTCCAGTTTACTTTTGTTCTAAGTCGGTTCTGGATTTGGATGTAAATCAGTTTTAATTCAGTTTAATTTGTTTTTGGATTTTTCTTCTTGTTGGTTTTGGACTTTGGTTCCTGAACTGGTTTTCCTGGCCGTGTAACTGGTTCCGCTGCTGGTTGGAAGCTGACATTTTAGGACCAGTTGGGTTTCGGGTCGCTGCTCTGGCTCTGATGAAAGCTTTGGATTTAAATTGGGTTCAGTGTGAACCCGGTTCCAACCCCACCAGGCTCGGTTCTGACTGTTTTTTGGATCTTGGTTCTGAGTTGATTTAAAGCTGGTTCTGTTGGGTTTGTCTGGAGCAGCTTCTGGGCCGGTTCTGGGGGAGATGAGGAGTAATTTCCTGTTGGGTTTGTCTGGTTAGAAACTGCTCTGGTTCTGGTTCCGGTGGGATTATTTGTTCTGGACCTGCTTCATGCTGACGTCTGAAAGCCGTTTGGGATTCAGGAGAAGGGAACTTGATCAGATCAGAAAGATCTGGAGCGAAACCAAACCTGGAATATTCTGGGATCTTTACTGGGTTTGAACTGATTGGCAGCCATGTTTCCAGACCCAACTGGTTTGTGACCAGAACTGAACTGGGCCAGTTGGTTTGGACCAGTTCTGCATGTTTTCTATGAAACCATTTAAACGACCCGGAACCGCCTGCTGTTCACACAGGAAATCTTCTAACCCGGTTCGGTTCCGCTCCACTTCAGACCCACTGAGCAGGTTTTTAACTTACTGGGCGATTTAACAACTGGCTTGAATTTCCATGAAATAAAGAGAAACCGATGGAAGACACTGGAACACCGGACCAAAGGAGCAGAACCCCTTGGACGGGTCTGGTTGGGACGGGCAGCTCTGATTGGTTCATAGCAGCCAATCAGAGCTGCTATGAACCATTAGTTCTGATGGGAACTAATGATGGGAACTGGACAGAAATTAAAACCAAATCAAAGTTCATTTTGAACTGATCTGGGTTCTGGTCTCTGGTTCAGGTTCTGGTTCTGGTCCACCTGTTCAGCCGGTCTGCTGGTTGCATTTCGTCCTCAGATGAACGATGGACGTCTCCTGGCTGTCTCTGCTCATGATGGCCGCCGCCTTCGCCGCCTCCGTCCTGCTGGCCGCCGTCTGCTTGGACTGCGGCAACAAAAGTCCTCTGGGTGAGACGAAGCGCCGCCGCGCACATTAAGACGTGGCAGAGATTACTTCCTGTGGTTTTACAGTCGGACTCTGAAACCGCGCCGACACCAGAACTGTGATGTTTGACGTGTCGTTGTGTGTCTGCAGCCTCCATTAGCCAGACGGCGGCGTCAGAGGAATACGTCCCGTAAGTCTCCTGTCTTCTGACCCGTTTGGTTGCAGTCCAGAAACACCATCAGCTCCTCCACCTTAATGCTTTTCATGGCAGCTCCACCTGGATGACGCATTGAGCTTCTAATGCCACTGACTGTAAATGTTTCAACTGAAGATCACGCTTTAGCTTGCAAACTTTTCCTTCCACTCCTAACTCAACATTTCTCCGTTCACTGCGTTTGTCCCTCCATCTGTTTTCCTGCTAGCTGATTGATCAGTGTCCTTCTGATCAATCAGCTGATCAATCAATCTTCCTCTTCCGCATCGTAAATCCACCTTAGTTTTTCTGCTTCTCGTTTTTTTCCCCTACAACTAGCAGATCAGTGATGTTTCCATCATCAACCTGCTAGAAACATCGACTGAAATGGTTTTCTGGCTATGCTAACTAGTGATGTGTCGGTCGCGAACGATCCGGCTCTAAGAGCCGGCTCTTTGAAGTGAACGATTGGAACCGGCTCCACAATGGGAGCCGTTTCAGGATCCTATTTGGGAGCCGGTTTTTTTTTTCTACAGAATTAGGGTGACCAAACGTCCGTATTTCCCGGGACATGTCCGTATTTCACGTCCGGGTTTTTTAAAGTATACTACGTTACGTTTATAACAGAAACAAAAATCTCTTTTCTTTCTGTCAGAAGTTCTGGATTCATCGTCGTCCATCCATGTGAGTCTAAAACATCCATCATCCATCCGTCATCCATCCATCCAACCATCATCCATTCATCATCCATCCTAATTATAATGTTTTCTCTCCGGTCGGTCCAGTTGCCGGTCAGGCCCGGTTGGACCAGAACCTGGTCCACTCTCCCTCCACCCTGAAGCCTCAGTGAGTGTCTTCTCTTTAAACCAGATCAAAGTTTAGTCTGGATTAACGCGCCAACAGTCATTCAGAATGTTTCTGGTTTCCTCAAATGAAAACGGAGGCCCTTCACATCAAAAGCTTTTATTTCAGATGAAATCTGTTGTTGTTTCTTTCAGCCCGATCCCTGCTGGTCGCGGTTCTGGCCAACCACTCCGGCCCTACACACCGACAGAAACCGGTGGGTTGGTTCTTCATCAGGAACCGTTTCTCTTCATGTGGGCGATTCTCAGCTTATGTTTTCCTTCCACAGAGAGCAACCCGAGCTACGAGAACCCGGCCCCGGGTAAGAGCCGCCATCTTTCCTCTGAGCCAGATTAGAGAGGAAGCCGAGCGGCGGCGGATGTTCTTTATCTGTTCATCTGCAGACCACAGCAGGCACAACGAGTCTTCATGAGAGCGATGGAAACGCTCTGAGCCGCTCTTAAAGAACGCAGCCCACTTTCTAATCCTCCCTCCTCAGTCTAAACTGAGTTTAAACTCAATTAGCTTCCGTTTAAATCCACAATCTGGATCTTGTTCCTAGTCAGAGGGAACTGGGACGACTAGTAAACTCAGTAGTTCACTAGGAACTAGTGGGCTGCACCTGCTTATCTTGGCACTTGGACCTGGTTTGAGTCTGTCATCTGGCTTGGAGACTCGTTTGGGTTAATGATACCTGTTATGTGGACGGGACTTGGACCGAGTGAGGAACTAGTTTTTCATCTTTGTCCACAGAAACGGATTTTCCTGACAGCGATGCTGAAGGCAACGGATACATGTAGGTCCGATCCGATCCAAGTCCTGTTGGTCCAGTCGAGTTCCCTCCAGACTCTGACCACATTCCCTTTTTCTGTGATTTCTGCAGAGAGGTCCTTCCTGAAACCGAGCCGAGCCGAGCCTCCACTCCCAGTTTAGGTACTGGAAACTCTTCAGACCAGAGTTCTGATCCAAATGGACCTCGCTTCATTTTATTTTGATTCATGAAACAGAGTCTGATATTTTGACCATTAGCTGGAACCAGGAATGTGAAAAATGTTTACGGGTCACTCAGACATTTCACCAGCCAGTTTTTCTTTGTGTGTAACATTTTCCTTCAATCCAAACCCCAATAGTACAAGCTCATTATGATTCGTTATTCTCAACTCTAAGAAAACCAATTAACTACAGATTAATTTAACATAAAGTGTGGACACCCCAACACAGGCATGGAGCAAGAAGTTCACTTTAAGTCATTACTAACAGAAAACTTAACTCAACACTAACTTTCTGTAATCGTTTTCTATGTTGAACATTTCCACATTTTGGCTGCGACTTCACCAGATAGTATCTAGTGAAGATGTCTCTTGTGTTTTAAGTATTTCTAAATGCTATTAATAGCCCAATGTCCAAATCAACCAATGGGCTGTCGCGGTCTAGAAAAATTACATTTGATATACTTTGTTAAATTACGAGAGCCTGAGGCTACGAAACCGTATTGCTATCACGAAGGGGGGAAATTAATGGCTATCATGTTATAAAGTGATTCTTATCTTGTTTAATGAGAGTTTCATGTCCAGCAGGTGGCGGTAGTGAGCTGTTCTTGCCGGCATAAAGAAGGCTAGCACAGTGGCTAAACATGGAGATAAACCATTAGTAGTATGAGCAGGATCCTAAACAGAAGAAAACATCAGTCCGATCCTCTGGCAGGAACCGGGCTGACCGGCAGGAAACGGGGTTAAGTTGGCTTCCGGTTGTAGCTTCTGATTCGGGAAATGGCTAAAGGCGATTATTAAGGAATGAAAGCTTCTTCAGTCATAACGGAGGCTCACATGTATTTGCTGAACATTTTCTGTTCAGATTTCTTCGAACAATACAATAACTGAATAACGGCAACAGCCGAAATCATCCGAAGGTAAGATAGTGACAAAAGACAAAACTAGATCCTGTTTAGCATTCTTCAAAATAAAAGACTTCCTCTGTCCAAAATAAATCGTGTTTTGCACTTAATTATGTTTCACGTCACCTTTTTGTAATTATGTACAATCAAGTTAAATTTGGTAAATAATAATAATCATGTAAATTATACTTAACATATAAGTGTTAAGAAATTATCTGTTCTATAAAAACTAACATCAACACTTCAATAGCAGAATATTTCAAACCTAGTTTGTGAAACTTTTATTTGAATTGTGAAGCTTCAGTAATGAGAGATTTAAAAACCTTTTCGCATCTGGAACGCATTAGAAATTAACTCATATCACATTTGCAATATTTGCTATTATTTTAACCTTCTGTTTTCTTTCATTTTTTGTCCTAGAGCGCCTGCCTTTCCGTTTGGCTGTTGTTGGCATTATTATTTCATCAGCTGAGATAATAATGCCAACAACTTTTCAGATTCAGATTTATTGTCAAGCAACATAGCATCAGAGATGAATAATCTATTCCAGGTTGGAAGTGTCTAAGTATGTTAACGTTTGTAGATTAAAGATGCTACCCATGTCCTTAATTGGTCACATCAGTATTATAAAAATGACAATATTGCCAAAATTCTGACATGTTTTCCAATCAGTTGCACTTTCCCCAGCCTCTCCTTCTTTAAGGAACTAATAAAACGTTTTCCAACTTCATTGGAACGGTAGAATCAGACTGTCTCTCTTATGTCTACCTTGTGACAGAGGAGGTTTAAATGACCAAACCTATTATGGTATTTCTGCCCAGATCAGGGCAACTATGTTTTACTTCTCTCCAGACAAACCCAGCATGGCTCACAACTGAGTCCCAGTTGATCTTTATTCATGTGTCAATCAGCTAGGAAAAAGTTTATTAAGCAAACAAAAAACCCATTTCTGAAAAATACAATGATGATGTTGCAAATAGCACTTGATTATTTGGAAGACAAGCAACAACTATCCCCATTCTCACTCATTTTTGACAGCAGTGATTTTGGTGCAGGTAGAGCAGACCCAGGGTTTAAAGTCTGGTCTGCTAAGGGTGAACCAAGGTGTCCGATCTTTTTACAGGAGCGTATTTATGTCGTTTGAAGAATTTAAAAACAAACGTGATATTCTTACAAAACATTTCTATAAATATCTCCAAGTTTGGAGTTTAATTTGGTCCAAGCAACAAAATCATCTTGATCTACCCTCTTTGTCATCGTCAGAGCCACTTGTATGATGGAGGACCGGCGTCTCTTCTTTACTCCTCGTTTGTCGACAAATGTAAAGAATCTTTGACCAATAGTCCACAGACATGGAAACAGAGTTGGGATAAAGGGTGTAGAGTGAGGAATGGCCAGAAGCCTGAACTTTGGTTCACACGCAGTCAGCCAACAAAATCCATATTACTACAATACAAATGGCTGACTACGCAATATATCACCACAGTTAAATGATCTCACTTCAACCCTCATGTTCCTGACACTTGTGTTAAATGTACTTCCCAAAAAGAGTCTTTATTTCATTGTATGTGGGCGTGTCCTTGGGTATTAGCTTTTTGAAAGGACGTATTGATTGTGATCAGTCATATGATTGGTAAAAAGGTTCCTTTAAATCCTAAAATGTGCATCTTGAATATCTATCCTGAAGACTTTGCTATCCCAAACAGCCTGAGGTCCTTAATGTTTCCTTATTGGAAGCTAAACACTGCATTGCTTTCTCATTATGTGGAATTTCACAATGGATTACACAAATAACTTTTTACTTTGCACTTGAGAAAATCATCTATTTTACTAAGAACATGCTTGATACAGTTTGGGAATCTGGTCTGTCTTTTAACACTTGGCTGGGCCAAAAAGATATTCAGCATTAGTATCTCTCCATGTTTAGACTGAGCAGGAAGGAAAACTTGACCAACTCCTGTTAGCCGCTGTGCTAGCTTTCTTTATGCCTGCAAGAAAAGCTCACTACCGCCACCTGCTGGACATGAAACTATCAATTTAAACAAGATAAATATCATGTTATAACATGATAGCGCTTGAAAAATATTTTTTCTCCCTGATAGCAATACGCTTCCGTAACCACGGGCTCTCAGTGGCTCGTGGTTAGCCTGTCTGTTAGCATGTTAGGTTGCTGGTGGTTAGCCTGTCTGCTAGCATGTTAGGTTGCTGGTGGTTAGCCTGTCTGCTAGCATGTTTGGTTGCTGGTGGTTAGCCTGTCTGCTAGCATGTTTGGTTGCTGGTGGTTAGCCTGTCTGCTAGCATGTTAGGTTGCTGGTG
>CAEFZY010001473.1:0-15235 GCA_903066815.1 Brachyrhaphis roseni
CAGTAATACTTTTATAACAAATTTATGTCAGATCATGATTTCTTGGTTAATGTCAAGTTGTCATAACAAAGACATTTTGAATAATGTCAACCTTGTATTAACAGTGTCATGATTTACCAAATGACACTTTATGACAACAGTCATAAATATTCATGAAGACATACTCATGTTCCTGACAGGTGTTATGTCATGTTTATGACGGTGTCATGACAGTCTTATTCACAACCTGTCAAATAAAGTGTTATCATTATTAGTAGTGGTTTTGGAATATTTGTCATCCTTTCAACATAAAGCAGACATTTGCCAACTTGCTCTGGGGTCGTATGGTCAGACCTTCAACTGCAACACTGATTAGATTAAGGCAGATTATATGTTGAACAAACAAACCAAACTATTTTGATCATCATAAGCATCTGACTAATGGTGAGAGTTCACTGATCTACTATGATCATTTTCCCCTTCACATTATACACAATAACTATAAAAAAAAAACATTACAGATGATAATTTGATTTGTTCAAAGCTTGATTGATTCTACACATTTACAGTATACAGATTTACCTTAATACCTTCCTTGCTATTAACCAATCAGATTTTTCAGATGTTACATTCCAACATCCATCCAACATCATCTCTTCCTTTTAGGCCCAACTTAAAAGTGGATTGGTTGGAAGAAGGTGTAGGCCCTGTTATCTCATCTCAGAGTAAACACGGTACAGGTTCTGGGTAGTTTAAACCTTACCTCAGGAATAACAATTAGCTGTAGTTAAAGCCAAATTGTTGCTGAGCACATTCTTGCTTTGATCCCATGATGGGGATTGACTGGAAAAGTCCCAGTATAAGTGCTTTTTCTTTTGCCATTGTTTGAATGAACTAAACTGGATTGAACTAGGAACCAGTGATCTGTAGAGAAGATTTTGTGTATTTTATCTATCTTTTTTCAGCTGATGACTCATGAATATATTATTGAAACTGAATGACTTAATGCCACATAATTACACCATTACGCTGTAGTTAATCTCTGCCATATATAATGTATCTCAGCAGCATTTTCCCTTATACACAAAACAAACAGATTATTCCAATGTTTGTTCATGTTAGAAGATAATGGTAAGAAATTGATTAGAAGTAAATGTATTAATTTATATGTGATGGAAAAAAGTTTTGCACAAACATCTAAAACTTATCATAATCTGCTGCCTTGTGTTGAAACTCACAGCTTTGGAAAACCAAAAATTGTGCAAAGTTACACTGCAAAGAAACTGAAGCATATGGTTTCAGAAGTCAGTATGATAGGTCACATTTTTTTTTGTTCTCAAAAATTATCCCACAAAACATGATTCTGACTCTAGCCTGTAACTTAGCTTTAAACCATTTTGTTCCCAGTTTTGATCAGTGAAAAATCATAGTAATTTGCTTACTCTCCAAGTTTCTGTTTGGATATCAAACTCTTTTACTGCAAGAGTAAAATAATGTCCCTCCTTTTCTCCCCAAAGGACGAGCATTATTCCTGTCCAATCACTTCAAAGAAAACCACGACCAAAGCCAAGCTGTGCCGTTTTCAACCTATTATCCCTGCACGACTTTTTGACCAATCACTGTGAGAGAAACTGCCTCTGCAGGATAAACACAAACGAAATATGGAATATTTCCCGTGTCTCCGATATCAACATCCTGCCAAATAAAAATGAATATCCACCTTCCAAACAAAGGTATGCCTGGGAGTGTGGACCTCATTTCAAGCACAATTAACTTGAAATGGAGTGCTGCAAGATCAATAGTCCCCAGTTGATCCAGAGGGAGCTGTCAGTCTATGGAAATGGCACACGTATGGTAATATCCCCAGCTTAACAACAACTTAGAGGATTTACTGTTGCTGTTTTCAGGCCCACATGAATAACAAACAGTGAGCCACCCCCCTGGGAACCATTTTGTTTTATCCCAGCTTCAATTAATCTTTAAGGGGGAGGATACCATTTTGACAGAGTTGCAGGGGGGGATATGAGGAAGGCATTGGCAGATGTAAGAGGTGTACTGTTAATTAGAGAAATTACAGTTAGATGAGGCAGTCACAGAAATATACTAATGTGTACTTTTCAGTTTTTATCACACTAGTATTTGTCCATTTGTGTCTGAGTCAACCCGTGTTGCAGTGGTAAAGTGTTGTTGCAAGTTAATTTTCTAATTAGGACACTTTGTTTCAGTGACACTTGCTATTGACCAACTTTCATAGATTAGAAAAATTACAGCGGATGAGATCTAACAGAGATGAAATCTCAAGAACTGGGAGGGGAATTGACTTCCATCTGTCTGCTCTCCTCTCTGCTTTGGGTGAGAAAACCTGTAGCATTAAAAAGTCTTGTGGAAGAAAAGTGAGCAAGGATCAGATACGTGCTTTGCTGTGATGCCTCTAGACCAGAATCGTGTGTCAGGTGTGGACGACCTCTGCATATAGACAAAGCAGTGTCCCCTGAAAGAGAGCAGCAGAACTTCAGTCAATCCAGCATTGATTTATTCTAACTTTGCGATTGATGAAGTCCGTTCAGGTTAAACGGCGGACTTTTCTCGATTAAATGTGCACTTTAAGGAGCTGCTATTGGAATTGACTTCCATGTGTCACCGTCAGCTCAAGCCAGGTGGGAAATTGAGTTAAAAAGCACAGTGTGAGAGCTACAGATGGCCTCTGTGGCTTTCATCGCTTTGGTCAAAATACAGACAGTTGATGAAACTGCAAAAATGTGAATTTTTGCAGTTCCACGCTCTTTGAATTTTGTCTTGTCTTCTTGAGCACAGAACAAATAGAGAATTCATTCTGCTCAGATATACTTGGTATTTTCACAATAACTGGACAGCCTCCACTAACTTCTTGCTAGCAATGAGACACACTTTATTCTTATCTTGCAGTCACTCGTTTTTTCACCTTCTCTTGTCTCTGCAGAGTCTCATACGCACATCTCCCTTTCTGCTGTTTTCCTTTTTCACTGTGTGCTGTGTTTGTAATCCTCCCTCCCCTTCATCACAGACAGACAACACACCATGCAGCACATGCGCTTGAAC
The DNA here is from genome assembly GCA_903066815.1 of Brachyrhaphis roseni. NCBI lineage: Eukaryota > Metazoa > Chordata > Actinopteri > Cyprinodontiformes > Poeciliidae > Brachyrhaphis > Brachyrhaphis roseni. The sequence continues at coordinate 3,058 of CAEFZY010001473.1, forward strand.
ACTTCAAGTCCGATTATTCACCTCTATGAATCGGCTCCTACAGTCGGTTCGAAGAGTCAGAAACAGGGTAAACCCTCAACAGGCCACCAGTCCGTCACAGGGGATCATGGGAGAGACCAAGTAACCTTACAGTCATGTTTTGGGACTGTTGTCAGCCAGAGAAGCCAGGAAGAACACATAAATGTACCTGGAGAACAGCAAAGTCCATGCAGAAATAGCCTGGGATTCAAAGGACCTTCTTGCTGCTCTACCATGCAGCTCTTCTTGCAGGGCCAGGTCAAGGCATAAGCAAACTAAGCAGCCGCTTAGGGCCCCAGGGCCACTAAGGGGCCCCCTCAGTGGAGCTGATTTTTTTTTAGTAATAATTTCTATGTCATTAGAACATCAAAAACACACAATTTCATCATGAATGATTTACAATAATATATATTTGGTAATGTATGTAAAAATCATTATTTTATGGATAAAAAGAAAACAAAATATGCTCTTGGGGACCCTGGTGGCCGTGGTAGGTACCGCACGCTTCGCCTGTGTGCAGAGAGCATCCAAACGTCCAAAACTCCAGTCAGAAGTTAAATAAGCAAAACAATGTCTCAAAAAAGGACTTATCCTTCGGGGTGGGAGAAAAGAGAGAGGAAGAATAAAAAAAAGCCAAGATAAAGGTTTGTTTTAATGTGCCTTGGTAATGTAATGTAATGTAAAAGATATAAGTTTCTTTTTGTCTGAAATGTCACTAAATGTAAGAAAGTCGGTGAGTTGGCAACAGTGGGGTGAATATTGTTAACAGCAAACATGCAGACCTGATCTGGTGGGTCGGTCTGTCAGTCACACCTCTCCCTGCAGAGCAGATGGGCTTCACATGTAAGTATCGGCCAATCACGACCCCCCAAAATTAAGGAAATTGGCGCCCAGAAATCAACTGGTCGATAAATCAGTTGGTCAATAAATGTATCCTATATTATACATGTATATAATGTAAACAGCACTGCCAGAGATGCAATACGTTTATAGGTGTGTGAATGATCTAATGATCGGACTGCTGATTGCAGCCAGTCCACATTGTTAGAGATAGAGGGCCCCAAAACCAAATTTTGCTTAGGGCCCCATGGAGGCTTGGGCAGGCCCTGTCTTCTTGTATACTTAGAACCAAAAGGCAGACACACATACAATTTATAAATAGTGAAGGTTTATTCAGTGCTTTTGTAACTGAGCGCATGGACCCATTTTTCTGGGGTATTGTTTCAAAAACATGGAAAAGGAAGTTTTTTTTTTGTTTTGTTTTGTTTGTCGCTCTTGTGATTTTGAGGATGCATTTGGAGGATTAAGGAGCAAACAAATAAAGCATTTGTGACAAAACGATCCAGATCCTGAGAGTGTCTGAAAAAGCAGACAGAGTGGCTAAATAAATATTAAGTCCAGCTTATCTTATAATAACTAATAAGATTAAAACGAGATCAAGAAGTCTGTTTTAGATACTAAAAGTATCCAAAAAGAAGCAGACAATGATTCAGGACTTTTGCTCAGAATTGTATGTGCAACGCTCTCCTTCCTTCAGTGCAGAGTTTTATGTGGGTGGACACACATGACCTGTACAGAGGCAATTCCCCGAGAGCATGTCGAGATAAATCCAAATTGCAGGGATTTTATCACTTTCCTCTGATCTAGGTGAGGTTGGTGAAGAAATGAATAAATGAAAAAAAAAAAAGAAAGTAGAAAAAACCCCGGGGGTAGAGACTTTCCTCTTCTCCAGCTTTTATCATGTAAATAAGGCAAATGGGACTCTGCAAGCAGTAGAATTCCCCAGCCGTCACTTGGGCCAAATACAACTTCCCTCCGTTTTAGACCCACAATGGGGAATACATTGTGGTGGCCTCAGTTTTAATTTAACCAGAGTGGCAGATGAGAGAGGCCACTGGGGACTCCATCTCATGACTGCTGCAATCACTTGGGCTCTAGAAGGGAAACCCTCATCCTACATTTCAATGTGCAAACCATCTTCCACATATCCACTAATTTGCAGCTGACTGTTGCACCGACTCTGCAACACCTCTGCGCTTTCCCTCAGAGAAAACATGCTTCCTGCTCCTCTCTAACATTTGATTCATTACGATCTGAAACAGCATGTCAGTTCGCTTATTATGTCTTATGGAAAAAGAAGAAGAAGAAAAAAAAAGCTCTTTAGAGATTCTAAAGACCAAAAGGGAAAAACTCCACCAAGAAGGCAGTGCCTTGAAATTGACAGCTGTTATTGTGCTGTGCCATCTGGAGCATTTGCCATGTAACAGAAAAAGGTTAATACTCTATGATACGTGTTAGCAGAGACGGCGGTACCAGGAGCCTGTGCACCCGATGGAGAGAAATATCAGGCTATGTGGCTAATTTAATGGGTCAAATACGGTTGGGAGGTTGCCAAAACACCAGCCGTACCAGCAGCATTCCTAACAGGGCGGGGATTCACAAAGGGAAGTTAAATCTTCACTTGGCATTATGCAGCTTTTAATTATAATTTTCTGCAGCTAAAGCACAGAAATCCAAGAAATTCCATTTCCCAACTTTGTATTTTTTTTTGTTAACCCTTCCTTTGGGAAATCTATGCTCAGCCCGTGTGCGTCTTTTAGCGTGCAACGTGTGGAGTTTGTGTTTTTATTGTGTTGAGGCTGTCATTACTCATTGACCACAGATGTAAATGGAACTAAACAATGGGATGTGCGTGCTGTGGGTAGTGATTGCCCCTTGAGAGGGACAGGGCCCTGCTGAAATTAATAGGCCTCCCGTGGCTAAATAAGCAATGGCAAAATAAGTCTAAATGTCCCCCAACCACACAACAGACAGGACCCAGGAATCAGAACAGCAGGTAGTTATTATACAAGTTGCTTAGGAGGGACTTATCACAAACCAATGTGATGTTGAAAGAATCACAGTGGCTGTCTATAATTTTGTCAATTTTTTATTTTTTTAGAATAATGTCTCATTAAAAGCTCATAACACGGGTAATGTTTTTTTATATCCTGAAAAATATTGAGGGAAATCTCAGTTATTTAAGAGATGAGCTCATTTCTAATTCTGAGTGCAGGTTCACAAAGTGGTCCAATATTTAAAGTGACTGGCAGGGGGTAAATTAGTGCTCCAAGATAAATTATCATACAATCAAGAAGCCCAGAATGGGTCAAAATACAAATGATGCAATATGGAATAAAGACCCCTAAATCACTGGAGACAAACCAAACCTTCCACTTTTTCTAACAACAATTTTAAGGTTTTAGTTTGTTTTTTTTTATATGCATCCACTGTCTTCTGCAATAGAAAGATTTGGTGTTATGTTAAGAAGTAATTTTACTTCATAGTTCTTTCAATATATATGAGTGAAATAAATAAAACAATTTCCTGCTTATTTGCTAGATCCCTGTATGAGAAAGAGAAAATGTGTTTTGAAACATATTCACAAATTCACATGCCTTTACTTAATCTTTTAAACCGTATGACTTGGACAAACATTAATGTGGTCCTTCAACAAATCTTCCCACAATAATTTGCTTGAACTTTTGCCCATTCCTCCTGACAGAATTGGTGCAACTAAGTCAGGATTGCAGATCCCTTGATTCCCCACCAACAATACTTTGTGATGACTAAAACAATGGCTAAAAGACAATGACTTCTGCCAGCTTTCAACAAATTTGGAGGTATGCTTAGGGTCACTGTTCAGAGCTTCTTATGCCCAAGCTGTTCCTGGCTGAAGTCTTAAGATATTGCTTTAATTCTTCCACATAGTGTTCTTTCCCCATGACGCCATCTAATTTGTAAAGTGCACCACTGTCTCCTCTAACAGAATAGTCCCACAACATGATGCTGCTACACCTTGTACTTCACAACTAGATATCTGTTCTTAGGCTTGCAAGCTTCCACCTATTTCCTCACTGTAGCCAAACACTAGAATTTTAGTTTCATCAGACCTTATGATGTGACCCTGTGTGCATTTTGCAAACTGTAATTTTTTTGTTAATGTTGTCATTGGAGTTTTGGCTTCTTTTTCCCTGTGTGACATAGTGCATAAAGGTACAAGACTCTTATCAACTTTAGGCAGTATCTTGCAAATGTATTTTGGTTTTGATTTGGGGTTGACAGAACCCATCTCCTTTCAGAAAATTATGATGTCTAGAGATTCCCACGGTATTCATACTTGAATATAACCATTTGAACAGATGATTGAATGTCTGGAACTTGTACCCAATGATGAACCAGACTTGTGGAGCTTCACTGTTCTCTTCCTCATGTCTTGGTTGATTTTTTTCCCCCTGTTGTCGCACAAGGAGTTATTGTGTTGGAATCGTGTCTTAAAATATGTCAACAGGTGGGCGTCTAATTAATGCAAATGTTTTAAAGTAACCAATCAGAACCTTAAAAAGCCATGACATCATCATCTTCTGGGCTGTTCCAAACGGTTGAAGTCATAGAAAAATTATATGTTATCATTCTGGCATTTATCAAATAGAAACAACTGGAAATCCTAACTGATCCAAAACGGATTCCTGTTTTATGTCACCTGGGATTCCAAGTTGTTTGTCTATATTTTCATTTTTGTGCATCGCCTCTCTCGGTTTTTGCACTCTTCTTCTGTGTGGTGATAGAAAGTGGCTGTGTTGGTGATCTGCGCAGTACTGAAGGATGGGACTGCTGAGGTGGTCAATAATCTATTACCTCAAAGTGCCCTCCACAGAGTGACAAATGTCTGTCAGAGAAATGGGCCCAAAGAGGTCAGAGCTTGGCTACTGACCCCAGTTACAGAATGCACCAAGCACACGGGTCACTTCGAAATGCTGAGCCTGAAAACAACGCACTGCTCCCCTTAATTTAAAAGCGTAAAACAAATGTCATCTCTTGTTATTTCATCAAGTTGTTCTTAATTTCCATTAGAATTAGAAAGGACAAAAATCTGATTGTTTCACATCCTCATTATGTGTCAGAGTTTTTAGTGTACAAGTGGATCTTGAATGATTTTTTTGTACTTTGTTTAGGTACATTTATAAAACACCTTTTTTTCAATATTTTGAAGCTTTTCTGTTTGCCCTTAACAAATTAAATTATTTGAACCCACATTGTACTTTTATTTAGGTTATCTTTCTGCCAAGAAAATGTGTTTAATCTAAAACAGGTAAATATGGCAAAACAAAATCTTAATACAACCATTAGAGGGAAAACACTTTTTTTCCCAGAATTGTGTTGAAATTTAACCTTGTTTGCTGCTGCATGACAAGATTACATATCCTTACTGTAACTGGCAATTTTTTCCCATCATGCTTTTGTGTTTCTTTCAGTACATTGTCAAATTCAGAGCAGATATAAAACATGTCATAAACGGCACTCACTTTTGAGGGGGTTTGGACAAATTTCTATTTAATATGATGAGGTTAATATAAATTTCACATGGTTCTACAGATACCGAAGCTTAAATATTTTGACAAAATGTCTGCAAACTACTACAAAGAGGAAATTAAGGTGTGAGACAATAATTTTCCACAAATTTGTCTACGCTTCTGCAGATGCTTGTGAACATGAAACTTGGCATTAAAGTTTTATGAGGCAGAGTATTCACATTTAGGGGTCATTGTTTTATTTTCTAATTCATAAATTATGCATGTCTCATCCTTGCTCATTGTTGGTTAAGGGTGTTGACTCTGTTTTAAAAAAAAAAAAAAAAAAACACAATCCAAGATCAATGATTAGACTGAGATGCTTGAAAATGAATTCGGTGCTGAGCAAACAAAAACTTCCTCACAGCCTTTTGGAGTCACCCTGAGAGGAGTCAGTAGTCTTTTTTTGTATTGGCAGCTCTGCTTCCATGTTATAATGATAGGAATGGACTTAGACCATTTAAGTATTAAATCAATAGCAAATTAAATTTTTTAGCAGTGCAAGCTACAGTCAGAATCACCTGTAATTAGCCTTGACAGACTCTGGTTACACCGATCTCATGTCACATTCTGCTCCAATTACACAGGCTGGTTAAGCTTCGCTCGCAGCAGATACTGATTACTATTTGCACCTTTTAAAAAAAATTGATGCTATGTAGTTTCTTTTTGGGGAGTCATGAGCGTTTTCACTATTATTTATTCTTCAATAATAAACAATATGCCTTTCAAAAGTATTCATATCCTTCAAAATTGTTAAACATTTTGTCCCTTTAGAGCCACAAACTATAATTTGGATTGAGATTTTTGTGATAGACCAACACAAAGCAATACAGACATATTCAATGTGTTACAACATTATTGGAAAGTTAATCAGACCAATATAGTAAAATTAATACAGAAATGCAGGAATGAAAGCATGTTTACTTCCTACTTGAAGATTGTTTTTTTTTTTTTTAAAAGGCATACATGATCTAAGTTATTAAGTATTACCATACTATTTAAATTTAAGAAGAAACTAAATTGATATGTTTTCTTTTCTTATGCAAATATCTCATTCACATAAGAAGGGGAACATTTTTCTGCAGTGGTTTTCAAGAATTACCAACAAATCTTAATTGGATTTATCTCTGGACTTTATCTGGGCTGTTCTCTCAGATGGTTATGCTTTTGTCAAAATTGTTGTTAAACCTCTGCCACAGTCCCTCAAAACGTTAGCTGCCACTTCCAGCAATGCTCTGTATTTAGCTCCGTTCATCTTCCCATCAACTCTGACCAGCCTCCCTGCTGAAGCAAAGTATTCCCCTGGCACCATTTTACTGGTTGGGGACTAGGTGTTCACAGTGATGTGTAATGGCGGTTTTCCACTACACATAATATTTCTGACATTTTTCACAGGTTTGTTGAGTAATCTGCAAACTTGAAAAGGAATATTCTTATGGCTAATCTTTCATAAAAGCTAGATTTAAGCAAACCTTTGAAAATCATGTTTTATTTTACTTTCATCCCACTTCACAATGCTGAGTTATTTGACTTATAAATAAATAGAGGTTTCAAAACACATGAAAGCGTTCAAGGAGTATGAAAACTTTTCCAAGACTCTGAATGAACACATAAAATGAGCAAGTTGCAAATATCTATGTGCATATTCGTGCTAAGAATTGGAAATAAACCTCAATTCAGACAAAGTACAATGACCTACAGGCAGTTTGAAAATGAATAGTGTGTCCTCCAAGCCTTTCCTTTTCCTCCAGCTCGCTACATTTGTCATCTCCATATGAATAAACAGGCATAGTTAATCTCCCTGTCCTTCCATAAAACGCTGTGCTACATATGCTAACAGACTATATACGTGCTACCTACTAATGTGCCGGTCTGTCCCTGTTCCTGAAGCTTTGTTTTCAACAGAACCGACATTGCAAATTCAACTGCAGTTGTTGTACAGACCTGTCATTTTCTGAATTTATGTGAAAACACTGACAGCGTTTAGAATGAGCTCAGACTGATCAGCATGGTGGGACATTTTTACACCATAATATCCTCTGAAACAGCTGTTGTAGTTGCAAAAATGCCCGAAAGGGTCAACTTAAGGGTGCTAAGAGAAACAGAAAGAGGCTGATGCTGACCTGTCAAGCTCTCTGTAGCACATCTACTGTTGATCAAGTGCAAATTATCTCCACTTCAATGACATGCCATGCTGGGAATCTGCACACTGGCGCTGCCTCTTTAATAGACTTACACCTCATTTGGCCTCTAAAGCCTGGGAAGCCTCCCGTGGGATGGCCTGAGGCTGAGACGCACACACACTCTCACAGACAAATGCATGCACATACAGAAAGGAACAGTAAGTGATGCCTGCGCTGGAGGCAAAGACTTAGGAGGATGTTGGGGAAACAGGAAAGATTGCTTTCAAAAAGAAAGGAAAAGAAGAAGTAGATGGGAAGGAGCTTTGAGAGACGGAAACAGAGACAGACAAAGAGACAATGGTGGATAAAAGAGAAAAACACAGATGAGCTTGTGTTGTATGTGTCAGACAACAGATACAAAGCCTGATTAGGCCATTGCTGCTCAGTCAGGGAAGGCTGAACAATGTAGTCCGCTCTCCCTTTATGACAACAGACCATCCTGAGTCTGACCCTCTAACCTCTGTCACTGGCAATACGTGTCAGAGCAATGACGACACTCTGTCAGACTCACCCCTCCCTGCCCGTCTCCGTCAGCCCCCCTCTCCCTTTTTTCAGCTCTAATGACCCTCAAATTATTCACTTTCTCAACAGCAGGTGTGATAAGCACATTTAATCCTCATAGTGAAAAGAAGAGAAGAATACTTTGATTCACTAATTTCAATCAATTTGGGTTTTATGTTCCTTTAATGCTTTTAATAAAGGTAAAATTCACACAGTGGTTTATAGGAAAAAAGCAAAAAAAATATTTTGAAATGGAGTAACAGCAGCATTGCAGTGGACTACATGCCACAACCTGGACTGCCTAGATGTCTGCAGCAGTTTTTTGTTTTCCGAAGGGGTTTAGATTGCATCTTTTATCTTCTTTTGTTTTGGCACGTTGTATAAAAATACAAATAGAGTAAAATGGTGCACTGTCACACCGGTTTGGTATGCATCAGGTTTTGGCGGGTTGTCAGAATGATTACATTAGGTGCACAAACAAATCTATGTTTTGTGTTTTTCTTTTTGTTTCCTTTTACCAAGAAACTAATTTAATAAAAATATATGTAATTTTAAATTAGAAAAAAAAAATGCTTAAAATGGATTGTAATAAAAAGGAGAGAGAACAACTTTGAATTATTTACTTTCCCTGAAACACTGCATCTGTTTTAATGGCCCATTTGATGACCTCTTGTGATGGACAAGCTATTACTTTTCAATTAAATAGTTTATACTCAGCCAACATCTTGACTCCCTGAGGAGCAGCTGCGGTCAAGTGGTCTCCTTTTTCACAAGACACTTCATCTTTTTCAAAATGACTCCTGTGGACTAAACTGCTCTTACAGACATACACTTTACATCAAAATAACACAAATGCGGCATCACATTTTATACACATTATTTGGATTAGCTGGCTGAAACTGACTGTTTTTTTTTCATATTTGAACAATTTTATGTCATATACCTTTGAAGCCTCTATAAAAAAAGTAAATCTTGAACAAGATGAATTTGGATCTGAACGCAGAAGCAGCTTCTCTTTCATGCACTGCAAAGTTTAATTGTTATCTATTAGAACTGATTAGGAAAAATTGAAAGTCACTTTTTGGAACAGTAAAAATAATCTTCATTCGCCGTAGATGAGAACATTTCCGTTTGTTTTGCTCAAACTGCAGAACTTTTCAGTGGTGGAAAAATTCCAAGAGATAAGTCAGTGATCAGGAAAATAATTTCAAAATATTATTTTTCCAATATCACACTTCACAGGGCAACTTCTGGTGTGCCAGGCTATAAAATCCACCAGGGTTTTTGTTCAACGATTGGATGTGCTGGGATTGGAAATTATTAAATAAAGTTAAATGAAAAAGGACCAAAACTGAACAATTGACACATTGGTATGTAGATTAAGCTTTTAGATAAATTGAATATAAATAAATATCTTATTGTATCATAAATGTTTAGCTCAAAACATAAAGCATATGAGTATATCAACATATTACTGTGAAGAGCTCTTCACGATATAATTTTCAGGGTGAATCTTTTGCCACATGCTAATAATGGGCGAAAAAAGATTAAACGGCAACTGTTTTGTAATTTGATTGTAAAGTTTTGATAATAAATACTAGAATGTCAACAGTTTCAAATGTTTTGATTTATTTCGGTTCCTATTCGCCTACATTCAAAATCAAATGAGGGAAATCAAAAATGTGTGATATAATTGAATCAAGGAAAGCGCAGAGATGTAGTAAACTTAAAAGGAAACTAAACTTAATGCAACATGTTGAGAAAGTTCTGCAGCTCACTCAGATTGTGTATTTGTTTGGCTTTCAATCTCTATTTGAACAACCATTCAAAAATAAGAAATCTCAAAAGTTTTTATAATTCCGACTAGTCATTGCTATCTGCTAATTGCTAAGATATTAAAGCCATTTTAAAATGTACTACTAAAGCTCTTGCAATCTTCACTACAGATTGGTGGTTCAATGTCAGTAACAAATTGCACAGTTTTAACTGCATCAGGATCCACTCTTAAAGCAAAAAACACAAAGACAGGGTAACTAGGAGGGCCCGTTGAGGCCCCCAGACCAGCAGGTTGAGATTAGAGGACATTTGTTCCACAATATTGCTGCCTCCTGGTTTCCTAAGGCTGGCGCGTTTGCACAGAAGGTGCAAGCAGATATTTGGGCAGCGGCCAAAGCCTTTCCTTGCTTGCGGGCGACCTTGCTGGAGCTGCAGGTGCTGAGGAGGACTCCCTACTGCTTCCTAGCATGGTCTGTGACCCTACGGGCTGATGGAACAAATGCCGGTCTGGGGAAAATAAACTTATCTCATTTGGATGACAACACACAGCCTCTGGCTACCGTGTAGCGTTGCACCAGTTTCCTGGCGGACCAGGTCAGTGGGTCCTCCTCTGCACTGCATGTTTAACGGGGGTGAGATATTTATTTTTGTCTATATCTCTATCAAAGAGATATAGACACAATTAATATATTATCAAATATTAATGTTTAACATTGTCTTAAAACATCAAGATGGTTACTCATTTAAACTTCAGGTGTCACCTGTTTGTTTGTCATCATTGTTATCATGTATAATTTTTTTTTACTCCTCACCAGAAAAATGTAATCACATTGTACAAAAGTTGTAAAACTATTTTGCTCAATTTTAATTGCTAGGTAATTTTACTGGAATTTTAATACTGTTGACATTTATTGATGTACACACATTTCCAAATATGTTAGAAAATCGCACGGACTCAAATGCTGTGGGATAGGCTATGTTTGCTCAGAAATCATATATATTCAATTTTTTCATCATGCCAGTTGTTATTTTAACCTGTTCAGCATCAGATCTCTGCCTGTAAACATGCATGTTCAGATATGTCTTGCACTGAAATGGACAGAGTTATAATGTGCAAAATCATGAAATGCCTAGAATAAGAGAAAAGGGTCTGAACATGTTTTTTGTTTGAAATATTTGCTGTATTGACACCAAGCCTTTTGCAGCGGTCACTGCATGCTCTGCCATGACCTGGGACTTGGGACCGCCCCAACAGATAGAGGCAGATAACAGCATCTAGAGAAGGAGTCTCTCCTGACTGACCCGGCCCTGACCCCTGAGGTGAACCCCATCATGCAGAGGCGTTAGTGTGCCACCACACATGATGGATCACTCCTCGGATTCCTGTGATCTTATAATCAGGGCCAATCATCGGGACTCTCTCTGTTGCTATAATGATCGTCGATGATTCCTGCCTGGAGTATTCAGATGATGGATGGGAACTAATGCCGGGTCCTGAGAGAGGATGAGTCAGGCTTTCAGAGACGATTGAGAATGTTAGTAGGCTGGGTGGTTGTTCACATCTTTATCATAATGAAGAGGAGATACTTGACCCTGCAGTGGGCCAGGGTCTCTTGGTGCCTTAATGCTGATGTTTAAGGTGACCTCCCTCTGGGAGACACCCACTCATTGGATAACAGTTTTGCCAGATGATATGCTAATTCTAGTGACCCCAGGCTGAAGAGGTTACTCCCACTTTAAGTGTTAAAGCGGATGATTAACTCAACACTAGTTATTTTAAATTTTATTTACCTGTCGTTTGAATACGTGATCATATTATATAGGTAAAAACGTCAGTTTGAATCATGGGAAAAGAAAGAACAGTAATAAAACCTTTGAAGCCAGGCTCTGTTTCTCCATATCATTACAGCATGCAGCATCTCTTCTCTGGCCCTGGCAAAGGCTGTCACAAGCTCACATGAGTGCATGCATCACGGAGCAGGGGTACTCATCCAAACCCCACCCAAAAACCCAGTTCCCCGGTGCAGGGAATTACTGGGCCTCTTCCAGCTCCTGGTTACCCCTTCATTATCCACACACCAATGAGTCCAGATCAGATTCAACCTTACTGCAGGGGGGGGAAGGAAATGGAAATTGGAAGGCAAAGGCTGCAGTTCTCGCATCAGAACAATGCCTCAATGTTTCAAAAGGGGCCTTCTTCATCCAAAAGAGATAGCCCTCACTCGCAAAGGGTCTACCTTCTATTTCTCTACATTGTGCTTACTTTAGAAGTCTTTCTGTCTACTTTATCTTGACACACCCACCTACTTA